>JAPYYA010006148.1:0-10066 GCA_028533165.1 Leontopithecus rosalia
TGGGAGTGTAAATTAGTTCAACCATTGTGGAAGACAGTGTGGCGATTCCTCAAGGACCTAGAAATAGAAATTCCATTTGACCCAGCAATCCCATTACTAGGTATATATCCAAAGGACTATAAATCATTCTACTATAAGGACACATGCACACAAATGTTCATTGCAGCACTGTTTACAATAGCAAAGACCTGGAACCAACCCAAATGCCTATCCATGATAGACTGGACTGGGAAAATGTGGCACATATACGCCATGGAATATTATGCAGCAATAAAAAATGATGAGTTGGTGTCCTTTGTAGGGACATGGATGAATCTGGAGAACATCATTCTCAGCAAATTGACACAAGAACAGAAAATGAAACACCGTATATACTCACTCATAGGCGGGTGATGAACAATGAGAACACACGGACACAGGGAAGGGAGTACCACACACTGAGGTCTGTTGTGGGAAATAGGGAAAGGACAGCTGGAGAGGGGAGCGGGGGAGGGATGGCATGGGGAGAAATGCGAAATATGGGTGAGGGGGCAGAAGGCAGCAAAACACACTGCCACGTGTGTACCTATGCAACTATCTTGCGTGTTCTGCACATGTACCCCAAAACCTATAATGCAATAAAAATTAAAAAAAAAAGTCAGGGGAGAAGTGGAGATAGATAGCCAATGGGTACAAAAATATATTTGAATAGAATAAATAAGATCTAGTCTTTGATAGCACAACAAGGTGACAATAATTTATTTTATATTTTTAATTATACAATTGTAATTGGATTATTTGGAAGACAAAGAAAGGATAAATGCTGGAAGTAATGGATACCTCATTTATCCTGATGTGATTATTATGCATTGCATGCCTGCATCTAAATATGTCTATCTCACATGCCCCATAAGTATATACACCTATGATGTGTATATACCAAAATAAAAATAAAAACTTTTTATTAAAATGTTGAGAAACAACAGATGTTGGCAAGAATTTGGAGAGAAGGGAATGCTTATACACCATTGGTTGGGAATGTAAATTAGTACAACCTTTGTGAAAAACAGCATGGAAATTTCTCAAAAAACTAAAAATAGAACTACTATTTGATCCAGCAATCCCACTACTGGGTACATACTCTAAGGAAATAAATTATTATATCAAAAAGACAGCTGCACTTGTATGTTTATCATGGCATCATTCACAATACCAAGGATATGGAATCAACCTAAGTGTTCACTAACTGATGCTTGGATAAAGAAAATGTGGTACATATATACCATAGAATACTACGCAACCACAAAAAGAATGAAATTTTGTTAATTACAGCAACATGGATGGAACTTGATACCATTGTCCTAAGTGAAATAACTTAAAAACAAAGTTAAATACCACGTTTTCACTTCTAAGTTCACTATGTGGGTGATGGGTTCACTAAAAGTCCAGACTCCACCACTATGCAATATATGCATGTAAGAAATCTGCACCTGTATCCCTTAAGTGGGATTGCTGGATCAAATGGTAGTTCTATTATTTATTTATTTTAGATATATTCATACCCTTTTCCATAGATGTTGCACTAATATACATTCCCACCAACCTTGTATAAGTGTTTCCTTTTCTCCACACCCTCACCAGCATCTGTTTTTTTTTTCACTTTTCAATAACAGCCAACTGCTTCAAATATTTTTTTACTTTTTATTACCTTCTTTTTCTGGTTTTGCTTCAGATTTTTTTTATACTTTAAGTTCTGGGTTACACGTGCAGAACGTGCAATTTTGTTCCACAGGTGTACACGTGCCATGGTGGTTTGCTGCATTCATCACCCCATCATCTACATTATTTCTCCTAATGCTATCCCTCCCCTTGCCCTTCACCACCCAACAGTCCCTAGTGTGTGATGTTCCCCTCCCTGTGTCCATGTGTTCTCATTGTTCAACACCCACTTATGAGTAAAAACATGCAGTGTTTGGTTTTCTGTTCTTGTGTCAGTTTGCTGAGAATGATGGTTTCCAGCTTTATCCATGTTCCTGCAAAGGATATGAACTCATCCTTTGTTATGGCTGCCTAGTATTCCATGGTGTATATGTGCCACATTTGCCTTATCCAGTCTATTATTGATGGGCATTTGGGTTGGTTCCAAGTCTTTGCTATTGTAAACAGTGTCACAATAAGCATATGTGTGCATGTATCCTTATAATAGAATGATTTATAACCCTTTGGGTATATAGCCAGTAATGGGATTGCTGGGTCAAAGGGTATTTCTACTTCTAGATCCTTGAGGAATTGCCACACTGTCTTCAACAATGGTTGAACTAATTTACACTCCCATCAACAGTGTAAAAGCATTCATATTTCTCCACAGCCTCTCCAGCATCTGTTGTCTCCTGATTTTGTAATGGTCCCCATTCTAACTGGAGTGAGATAGTATCTCAATGTGGTTTTGATTTGCATTTCTCTGATGACCAATGATGATGAGTTTTTTCTCATATGTTTGTTGGCTGCATAAATGTCTTCTTTTAAGAAGTGTCTGTTCATATGCTTCACCCACTTTTTGATGGGGTTGTTTTTTTCCTGTAAATTTGTTTAACTTCTTTGTAGATTCTGGATATGAGCTCTTTGTCAGATGGGTAGATTGCAAACTTTTTTTTCCCCATTCTGTTGGTTGCTGGTTCACTTTAATGATAGTTTTGTGTTTGTTTGTTTGTTTGTTTGTTTCTGTGCAGAAGCTCTTTAGTTTAATTAGACCTCATTTGTATATTTTGGCTTTTGTTGCCATTGCTTTTGGTGTTTTAGTCATGAAGTCCTTGCCCATGCCTATGCCCTGAATGGTATTGCCTAGGTTTTCTTCTAGGGATTTTATGGTGTTAGGTCTTATGTTAAATCTTTAATCCATCTGGAGTTAATTTTTGTATAATGTGTAAGGAAGGGGTCCAGTTTCAGCTTTCTGTATTTGGCTAGCCAGTTTCCCCAACACCATTTATTAAATAGGGAATCCTTTCCCCATTGCTTATTTTTGTCAAAGATCAGAAGGTTGTAGATGTGTGGCATTATTTTTGAGGCCTCTGTTCTGTTCCATTGGTCTGTATTCCTGTTTTGGTACTAGTATCATGCTGTTTTGATTACTGTAGCCTTGTAGTATAGCTTGAAGTCAAGTAGCATGATACCTCCAGCTTTTTTTTTTTCCTTAGAATTGTCTTGGCTGTGGAGCCCTTTTTGGTTCCATATGAAGTTTAAGGTGATTTTTTCCAATTCTGTGAAGAAAGTCAATGGTAGCTTGATGAGGATGGCATTGAATCTATAAATTACCTTACGCAATATGGGCATTTTCATGATATTGATTTTTTTCTAACCATGAGCATGAAATGTTTTTCTATCTGTTTGTGTTTTCTCTTATTTCCTTGAGCAGTGATTTGTAGTTCTCCTTCAAGAGGTCCTTGACATGCCTTGTTAGTTGTATTCCTAGGTATTTTATTCTCTTCATAGAAATTGTGAATGGGAGTACACTCATGATCTGGCTCGCTGTTTGTCTATTATTGGTGTGCTTGTGATTTTTGCACATTGATTTTTGTATCCTGAGACTTTGCTGAAATTGCTTATCAGCTTAAGGAGATTTTGGGCTGAGACAATGGGGTCTTCTAAGTATACAATCATGTCATCTGTAAATAGAGACAATTTGACTTCCTCTTTTCCTAACTGAATACCCTTTATTTCTTTCTCTTGCCTGATTTCCCTGGCTAGAACTTCCAATACTATGTTGAATAAGAGTGGTGAGAGAGGGCATCCTTGTCTTGTGCCTGTTTTCAAAGGAATGCTCCCAGTTTTTGCCCATTTAGTATGATATTGGCTGTGGGTTTGACATAAATAGCTCATATTATTTTGAGATACATTCCATAGATACCTAGGTTATTGAGAGTCTTTAGAATAAAGGGCTGTTGAATTTTGTCAAAGGCCTTCTCTGCATTTATTGAGATAATCATGTGGTTTTTGTCTTTGGTTCTGTTCATGTGATGGATTACGTTTATATATTTGCTTATGTTGAACCAGCTTTGCATCCCAGAAATGAAGCCGACTTGATTATGATGGATAAGATTTTTGATATACTGTTGGATTTGGTTTGCCAGTATTTTACTGAGGATATTTGCATCAATGTTCAGCATGGATACTGGCCTGAAATTTTCTTTTTTAGTTGTGTCTCTGCCAGGTTTTGGTGTCAGGATGATGTTGGTTCTGTAACATGAGTTCGGGAGGATTCTCTTTTTGTATTGTTTGGAATCATTTCAGAAGGAATGGCACCAGCTTCTCTTTGTTTCTCTAGTAGAATTCATCTGTGAACCCGACTGATCCTGGACTTTTTTTGGTTAGTAGGCTATTAATTGCTGCCTCAATTTCAGACCTTGTTATTGGTCTATTCAAGGATTCAGCTTCTTTCTGGTTTAGTCTTGGAAGGGTGTAAGTGTCCAAGAATTTGTTCACTTCTTCCAGATTTACTGATTTATTTGCATAGAGGTGTTTGTAGTAGTCTCTGATGGTAGTTTGCATTTCTGTGATGTTGGTGGTGATATCCCCTTTATCATTTTTTATTGCATCTATTTTATTCTTCTCCTTTTTCTTCCTTATTAGCCTGGCTAGTGGTCTATCTATTTTTGATCTTTTCAAAAAACTAGCTCCTGGATTCACTAATTTTTGAAGGGTTTTTTTGTGTCTCTATCTCCTTCATTTCTACTCTGATTTTAGTTTTCTCCTGTCTTTTGCTAGCTTTTGAATTTGTTTGATCTTGATTCCTCTACTTCTTTTAATCATGACATTAGGGTGTTGATTTTTTATCTTTCCTCCTTTCTCTAGTAGGCATTTAGAGCTGTAAATTTCCCTCTAGACACTGCTTTAAATGTGTCCCAGAGATTCTGATATGTTTTGTCTTTGTTCTCATTGGTTTTGAAGAACATCTTTATTTCTATCTTCATTTCATTATTTATCTAGTAGTCATTCAGGAGCAGGTTGTTCAGTTTCCATGTAGTTGTGTGGTTTTGAGTGAGTTTCTTAATCCTAAATTGTAATTTGATTGCACTGTGGTCTGAGATTCTGATTGTTATGATTTCCATTTTTTGCATTTGCTGAGGAGTGTTTTACTTCCAATTATGTGGTCAATTTTAGAATAAGCGTGATGTGGTGCTGAGAAGAATGTATATTCTGTGGATTTGGGGTGGAGAGTTCTGTAGATGTCTATTGAGTCTGCTTCATCCAGGTCTGAGTTTAAGTCCTGGATATGCTTGTTAATTTTCTGTCTTGTTGATTAGTCTAAAATTGACAGTGGGGTGTTAAAGTCTCCCATTATTATTGTGTGGGAGTCTAAGTCTCTTTGTAGGTCATTAAGAACTTACTTTATGTATCGGGATACTCCTATATTGGGTGCATATATATTTAGGATAGTTAGCTCTTCTTGTTGCATTTATCCTTTTACCATTATGTAATGCCCTTCTTTGTCTCTTTTGATCTTTGTTGGTTTAAAGTCTGTTTTATCAGAGGCTAGGATTGCAACTTCTGCTTCTTTTTGCTCTCCATTTGCTTAGTAAATCTTCCTCCATCCCTTTCTTTTGAGCCTACATGTGTCTTCGCATGTGAGATGAGTCTCCTGAATACAGCACTCAGATAGGTATTGACTCTTTATCCAATTTGCCAGTCTGTGTCTTTTGATTGCAGCATTTGGCCCATTTACATTTAGGGTTAATATTGTTATGTGGGAAGTTGATCCTGCCATTTTGATGCTAGCTGGTTGTTTTGCCCATTAGTTGATGTGGTTTCTTCTTAGTATCGATGGTCTTTACAATTTGGTATGTTTTTCCAGTGGCTGATACTAGTTGTTCCTTTCCATATTTAGTGCTTCCTTCAGGAGCTCTTGTAAAGCAGGCCTGGTGGTGACATAATCTCTCAGCAATTGCTCGTCCATAAAGGATTTCATTTCTCCTTCACTTAGGAAGCTTAGTTTGGCTGGATATGAAATTCTGGGTTGAAAATTTTTTATTTAATGATGTTGAATATTGGCCTCCACTCTCTTCTGGCTTGTAGGGTTTCTGCTGAGGGATCTGCTGTGAGTCTGATGGGCTTCCCTTTATGGGTAACCTGACCTTTCTGTCTGGCTGCCTTTAGTACTTTTTTCCTTCATTTCAACCCTGGCGAATCTGACAATTTTGTGACTTGGGGTTGCTCTTCTTGAGGAATATCTTTGTGGTGTTCTCTGTATTTCCTGAATTTGAATGTTGGTCTGCCTTGCTAGGTTGGGGAAGTTATCCTGGATAATATCCTGAAAAGTGTTTTCCAACTTGGTTTTATTCTCCCCATCACTTTCAGTTACACCAATCACACATAGATTTGGTCTTTTCACATAATCCCATATTTTTGGAGGCTTTGTTCATTTATTTTCACTCTTTTTTTCTCTAATCTGCCCTCTTGCTTTATTTCATTGAGTTGATCTTCTATCTCTGATATTCTTTCTTCCACTTGATCAGTTCAGCTACTGAAACTTGTATATGCTTCATGAAGTTCTCATGCTGAGTTTTTCAGCTCCATCAAGTTGTTTATGTTCTTCTCTATGGTGGTTATTTTAGTTAGCTTCATCTGATCTTTATTCAAGGTTCTTAGCTTCCTTGTATTCAGTTAGAACATGCTCCCTTAGCTCAGAGAAGTTTGTTATTACCCACCTTCTCAAGCCTGCTTCTGTCAATTTGTCAAATTCATTCTCTATCCAGTTTTGTTCCCTTCTAGGTGAGGAGTTGTGATCCCTTGGAGAAGAGGAGTTCTAGTTTTTGGCAATTTCATCTTTTTGGTGCTGTTTTTTTCCCATCTTCATGGATTTCTCTACCTTTGGTCTTTGAAGTTGGTGACTTTTGGATGGGGTCTCTGAGTGGGCATCCTTTCTGTTGATATTGAAACTGTTTCTTTCTGTTTGTTAGTTTTCCTTCTAACAGTCAGGCCCCTATGCTGCAGGTCTGCTGGAGTTTGTTGGAGGTCCATTCCAGACCCTGCTTGCCTAGGAATTACTTGTGGGGGCTGCAGAACAGCAAAGATCACTGCCTGTTCCTTCCTCTGGTATCTTCATCCCAGAAGGTTACCTGCCAGATGCCAGCCAGAGCTCTCCTGTCTGAGATGTCTCCTAGTCAGGATACATGGGGGTTAGGGAGCCACTTGAGGAGGCTGTCTGTCCCTTGTAGGAGCTCAAGCACTGTCCTGGAAGATCCATTGTTCCCTTCAGAGTTGCCAGGCAGGGACGTTTAAGTCTGCAAAGTTGAACCCACAACCCCTCCTTTTCCCTGGTGCTCTTCCCAGGAAGGTGGGGTCTCTATTCATAAGTCCCTGACAGGCTGCTGCCTTTTTTCAGAGATGCCCTGCCCAGCAAAAAGGGAGTCTAGTGACAGTCTGCCTTCAGAGGTCTTGCTGAGCTGCCGTGGGCTCTGCCCAGTTGCTATGCAAACTTTCCAGAGACACAGGTTAGGTTAAAACTGGCCACACGAGCCTCAGCAATGGCACATACCCCTCCCCCCACCAAGTTTTAATGTCCCAGGTTGAGCTCAGATTGCTGTGCTGGCTACAAGAATTTCAAGCCAGTGGATCTTAGCTTGCTGGTCTTCGTTGGGGTGGTACCTGACGAGCCAAATCACTTGGCTACCTGGCTTCAGCCCCCTTTTTCAGGGAAATGAGCAGTTCTGTCTCAGTGGCATTCCCACCACCACTGGGGTATGAGGAAAAATAAATGCTGCAGCTAAAACGGCCACCCAGTTTTGTGCTGGAAACCGGGGCACTGATGTTTTAGGCACCAGAAAAAATCTCCTGGTCTGCAGGTTGTGAAGTCCATGAGAAAAGTGCAGTAGCTTAGCCAGAGGGCCAGAGTGTCTGGAAAAGTCCCTAACGGCTTCCCTTGGCTAGAAGAGGTAGTTCTCTGGCCCTTTGCACTTCCCAGGTGAGGTGACACCCCACCCTGTTTCAGCTCATCCTCCTTGGGCTGCACCCACTGTCTAACCAGTCCCAATGAGATGAACCTGGTACCTCAGTTGGAAATGCAGAGATCATTCGCCTTCTGTGTCACTCTTGCTGCAAACTGCGGACTGAAGTTGTTCCTATTCAGCCATCTTGGTGGAAAGATGCTTGAGATTTTTAAATATATAAACTATTCTATTTGAGAAGGAAACTGAATCATAAATTGTCCCATTGTTGCAGTCTACAAACCATCTCTAACATAGATTACTAAAGTTTGCTGATCACGTGGAGCATCTTTCATTTAGCAAGCTGGTAAAATGTATGAGAAGACACAAGAAAAGAGTTTTGTAAAACAGCAAAACTGCATTTAGAAATGTGCCATTTTTTTTTCAAATTGAGTTTTCTTATCAGGGAAATAACTTATATCCTGAGATGTAGTTCTAGCACATGCAGAAATAAGATGCTCTTTTGGGGAAGCTGAGGAAGATGGTGCTATAGAAGCAACTCAGGATTGCAGCTCTCAGTCAAGACGCAGAGGGTGAGTTCACACCACATTTCCAGATGGATCTTTATAGCCCACAGAATGGGGAAAAGCCCAGGTGTAGGAGTGACACAGGACGCCAGCGCAGCAGTCTCTGCTAGCGTAGCCCAACAGCTGGTGCCGCAGAACAGCAGCATGGTACACAAAACGAACGGGTCTGGGCACCCTGATAAGCCAGCAATTTGAGATTTGGGAGGGCAGATTACCATATTCATCTGATTAAACAGGATTTGGACAGTGAGCCAGACCAGGAGATCTCTGGGAGGTGAACTGTGAGCCAGCGCAGTGGGTTGCTGCACAGGAAATCACACAGATCCCAGTGCCCTTTCAGCCGGCAACTGAAACACCTGGGAGACAGTCAACCCTACAACTTAAAATAAAAAAAAAAAAAAAAGCAAAAAGGCTTGGAGGCAGGAAGCCAAGTGATCAGGCTCGATGAGTCCCACCCCCACAGGGACAAACAAAATGGCAATTTGAAACACTCGGGGTTGAGAGTTTCACTGCAGGCACAGCTGAACCCACGGCTGTACAGCTCAGTGGGGGAGGGGCGTCTGCTATTGATGAGAGCTTCCACCCCTACTGAGGTACTCACCCATTGCTGACGCAGCCAGCCGTTGCCGAAGCAACCCACCATAACAGAGAGACTCTGCCAACAGGGCAGAGCCCATGTCAGCAGGGCAGAGCTTACGTCAGTAGAGTGGAGCCCAAGACAGCAGGACGGAGCCCACAGCAAAAGGGTGGACCTCACACCAGCAGGGCGGAGCCTCGGCAGACAAATAGTGACTAGACTGCCTCCTAGCTGGGCAGGACAGAGCAACAGATACTCACAAATAAAGCCCTAACTCCCCGAGACAGAGCATCTGAGAGAAAAAAGGGGTTTATGAGTTCTGCTGCAACAGACTTAAACATACTTGCCTAGCAACACTGAATGAACAACAGAGCTCACAGCTCAGCACTTGAGCTCCTATAAAGTACAGACCATCTCCTCAAGCAGCTCCCTGACCCCTATATACCCAAAGAGTCACCTCAAAAAGGACTGATCAGACTGACATTTGGCGGGCATCATTCTGGGACAAAGATAGAAGAAGAAACTGGTGGCATCCCTCACTGTTCTGCAGCTGCTACAGGTGTATCCCAGGCAAGCAGGGCCGGGAGTGCACCTCAGCAGTCTTACAGCAGAGGGGCTAGACTGTTAGAAGGAAAACTAAGAAACAGATATCCTCCATCATCAACAATCTGGCCTCTACTGAGAGACCCAATCGAAAAATCAGCAACTACACAGACGACAGGTGGATAAATCCACAAAGATGGGAAGAAACTAGTGCAAAAAGGAGGAAAACACCTGAAACCAGAACACCTCACCACCTACAAAGGACTAAAACTCCTCACCAGCAAGGGAACAAAGCTGGACAGAGAATGAGAGTGATGAAATGACGGAATCAGACTTCAGAAGGTGGGTAATGAGCAACTTCTGTGAGCTAAAAGAACATGTTCTAAATCAGTGCAAAGAAACTAAGAAGCTTGAAAAAAGATTTGAGGAAATGATAACAAGAATGGACAACTTAGAGAGGA
>JAPYYA010006149.1:0-10065 GCA_028533165.1 Leontopithecus rosalia
GCTCCTCCAAACCTCGGTCAGAAGGGGAGCCAGCCCCGCCTAGTCAGCTCCAAGAGCTGTTGTGCGGAGGTGCTGGTGAAACTGCTGCCCCGCGTGGCTCCTCCACTGGGAATCTTCTGCTCCTGAGAGACCAGAATTTGTCTGAAAATGTGGCGTCCTCTAGTTCTATGAGCTTTAACTGCGAGCTGCAATCCGAGATGTTAGCGATCGGCCATTTTTGATCCTCCCCAAGAAAGAGTCTTATTTGATTCACAGTTCACATGGCTGGTGAGGTCTCAGGAAACTTACAATCATGGCAGAAGGGGAAGCAGGCATCTTCTTCACAAGGCAGCAGGGGAGAGAAGAGCAGGGGAAACCACCTCTTATAAAACCATCAGATCTTGTGAGAGCTCATTCACTATCACAAGAACAGCATGGGAGAAACTGCCTGAATGATCCAGTCACCTGCCTCCCTCGACACATGGGGATCACAGGTCCCTTCCTCCGTACATGGGGATTACAATTTGAGATGAGATTCGGATAGTGACACGGAGCCAAACCATTTCACATTGGTAACCTAATATTGACACAAACTGATGTTAATAAATTTCAGCCTTGAGCATCCTTGAATGATCTAAGAATCAACTTGAGAAAAACTGTAAGGGAAAACACATTTTAAAATACTCATTTGGTTCCCTCAAAGGGTATGGAAACCTTGAGTTCTAGTTTAGGACTCATGCTCTTGGTTGAAGGTAAGAGTTGACCTTAGCCTCAGGCTTCACTGATATTCTGCCCCTGCTGAAAGGTGGCTGGGGCAATTCCCAGTCCAGGAAAAGATTTCTGTGCTTATTACTGAAAAGAATGAATCCTTTTGAACTAAAAGATTATCTGATTTTTCCACACTCCAGGAAAGCTGTTGTGTTCAAAGACACAGAAAAAAAAAAAAAACTCCCTTAGAACAAGAAGTTGATTTTCCTAAGAACATTCTAATTCTCAGATGCTTTCCAGAGAAAGGGAGTTACCTTAAATCTTTTGCTGGACAAGGTAGGGTTCAAAACAGATATTCCAAGAAATAAATAAATGACTGAAGAGAGCTTTCTGTTTCCAAAAACAGAGAAACAATGCCACGTAAGGCTGGCTTCAGGGACATGTGACCTGTGTCATTGCACAAAATTCTGCACTTAGAGGGGTCCACACTGGATTTAAGATGTGACTGTTGTCATCTTGAAATTCTTAAAAATTTTTGAACAAGGGAGTCCTGCATTTTTGTTTTTCACTGGGCCCTGCCATTCATGTAGCAGGTCCTGATGGCAAGAGAGCTGGAAAAAGACTTCCAAAGAGGAACGTTCTCTGCAAGAATGCTCCAGGACAATACTGAAAAAATGTCTTGAAGAAAAGTTACAATTTTTATTTATGTAGCCAGACAAGAGTAAACTGAAAATACAGATACCACAAGTGCTGCTTTATAAACATCCAATTGTATCAGTAGCTATCATTTATATCATGCTTACCATGTGCCCAGCTCTGCATGTGTTTAATCATTTAACTTGTTTAACCATCATTATATCCACCCCATTCACAGTTGAGCATGTGAGGCACAGAGAGGGTAAGAAAAGCTCCAAGAGTCACACAGATAAGTAAATGACAGGGCCTAGATTCAAACCAAGGCAATATGGCTCCAGAAGTTTGTTTTAAATGTAATGTTTCTCTTTACTACTAAATGGAGCAATGACATTGGTTTGCAAAAAGATATTTTGTACTATCTCTGATTAGTCTAGCTATTACTTTTGAATTCAGAGAAAACTGATGAGCTAGGACCTTTTAAAGGCTTAAGTCAATGTGTCCTTGAAAGCTAATAGTGAATTGTACCATAGAACAAATACATTGTTTCCTCTGGAACATCAGCTACTGACTGTTTTATAAAGGGGAAAAGTACTAACATATTATACTTTATTGTCTCATGACTGGCATTCAATTTTGACTCAGATTTAAACTATAGTACTCAGCTTATGTGCTAGAGGCAACATGTTTATCTTTGGAAATTTACACTATCTATATTTTATTCCTTTCAGGGAATTGGGGATTTGGCTCTTACTTGCCAAATATGTTATATGATCCTGTAAAGCCATTTTTAAACTAAAGAGACTTTCTTTGACTTTATTTTTAAAAATCTTTGTAGGCACCATAGCAATTGGTTGAAAGGATGGGCTCTAGAATCCCACAGCTGGTTTTCTGGCCCTTATATTTGCATCTGTAATAAATATAATAAAAAACAGACACCTCACATGGCTGCTATGAGATTAGGAAGGACCTAGCACTTCCTAGAACATAGTTAACCTCAGGATATATGAATAATGATTTCATTTATGAACACTGGTATAGAATAGTGCAGGAGATGGATCTTGGGGAGATAACTTAAGAGCCTCAGTTTCTTCAATGTAAGTGAATAACACCTATCTCACAGATGGTTATCTCACAGGGGGTTATAAGGATTAAACAAGGTGCTGTATAAGAAATGTGTACTTAGCACAGGGCCTGGAATATAGTTAGTCCTTATTAAATTGTAACTACTATTATTCAATTTGAACTTTCTTTAATGCAGGTCTAGGTAATTCCACAGTGAAATTCGGAGCTCAGCATAAAGCCAGTTTTGTATTTTTCTTCTCCTAGGCCATACTCTGTTAGAAGAATGAGATAAATATTGGTCTTTATTGTACAGTGATACTTTTATGTATTAATTATGCATTTAAAAATAAACTTAGGAAAGACAAATTGGTGTCTTTCCAATGGTCCTTTTATAAAAAGCTATTAAAAATAAGGCATAAAAGAAATCACATTCATTCATTATTAATACTTTGTAGCAGTGATTACATCAGCTCAGTCTGCCCATCAATCCACCTCAGAGCCCTTGCCTCAACTGGAGCTCAGAGAGCAGACAAAAGCAGAGAGGAGGCAAAGAGCACATCTTCTCGCAGGTTCTTGAGATCTTGCTCCCTCAGTAAGGCCCATCTTCTGCACCTGCAGCTCTCCTCTTCCATTGATTTATTTCCCTTGGCTGACCAATACGCTTGAGTCTTTTTCTCCCTTATGAACAAGAAATAAGACGAACTATATTCCTCTCAAACTTGCTGCTCCCTTGAAGTGCTGTTTTATCTTTCCCTTTTCTTTGACTGCTAAACTTCTGCTAAAAGTGGGCTTCACATCCTTAAAGTCTCCCACTTTTTACCTGCTCCTTTCAACCTTATGGTTTTCCAGAAACTGTTATTTTGAAAGCGTTAAGAACCTCCTAATCATCTTAGACTTCATTCTTCTTGATCTGTCTGAAACATGTGATACTCTTGAAATCTTGACAGTCTTCAGAAACATTGTACTTTTTTAACTTTTGTGCCTTGGTTTGCTCATAGAAAATGCAATGATGTCAGTTTTGCAGGATGTTGTAAGAATAAAACAAGGTGATATCATTCACATATTTAGCAATCAGCAAAATTAGAGTCACTTCCCCCTGAGAATGTAAGTCTTACACTTTGCAGATGACTTTTATATCTGTATTTTTGTTTTAGCCTTTCTCTGCATGTTCATTCTTCCTTTTTCACAGACTAACTGCGCACATATTTCTACTTGTAATAATAAAATCATGGATGTTTAGAGAAGGAAGCATTCTTAGAGAGATCACTCTCAATTTATACTGAAGGAAATGGTAATGTGGAGAGTAAATTGATTTGAGCCAAGGCTGCTTGGTCAGTAAGGAAGGCTTTGGTTTCAAACAATAGGAATACCAATGCAATTGGCAAAAGTATATGATCTTCCATAACAAGAAGTACAATACTATGGTATGCTAGGGTTGGTTAATGTAGCAGTTCAATGACAACATCAAGGGCTCAGATTGCTTCCCTGGGCTACCATTCTCGGCACATTGGTCTTTCTATAGGCCAGCTCCTGGAGGTTACATGGCCTCAGCAGTTCCTGGTATCTCAGGCAGACCTGACAATGAAAAGAGAGGCCATCTTTTCCTGTGTGGCTCCTTTTAAGAGTGAGTGTACATTACTCTGCAGCACACCGCTGATTTTCCTTCATGCCTCATTGGTCAGACTTGTGACATGCTCTGATTGACTCAGACCAATCAGAATTCACCGTTGGAGTCTGAGTTCCATCTCCTCTGAAGTATATGACACTACCAAGTTAGGTGGATGCAGAAACTAAATCTGGTTTATTAGAAAGGAGGAAGGTGCTGTGAGAAATGGTGTTGGGTAGGCTTTGACAGTGTCGCCACTGTCTCATAGTGACTTTGTGGCAGTGTCACATCTAGTACCCACTATCCAACCTTCTTTCAATAATTCTTATCACCTCTGGACACTTGAACCAGACTCACTATGACCAGCATCTGACTGATTACCCTTCTACCCAGACTTGCTCAATACAATATTTTCCTATGTACTGATCATTTTCTTCTAAAGGTGTGTGATTTGGTTTGACTGTGTCCCTACCCAAATCTCATTTTGAATTGTAGCTTCTATAATCACCACATAACTGGGAGGAACCTGGAGGGAGGTAATTGAATCATGGGGGCAGGTTTTCCCATGCTGTTCTTGTGGTAGTGAATAAGTCTCATGAGATCTGATGGTTTTATAAAGGGAAGTTCCCCTGCACATGCTCTCTTGCTGGCTGCCATGTAAGATGTGCCTTTTCCTCCTTCACCTTCCTCCATGATTGTGAGGCCTCCCCAGCCATGTGGAACTGTGAGTGCATTAAACCCCCCTCTTTCTTAAAAAAAACAAAAACAACAATTACTGCTTGTGTATTTCTTCATAGCAGCATAAAAATGGACTAATATAATGTGCTACAATTTTCTTGACAATTTATTCATCTTTGACTCTTACCTTCTTTGTTATCTATAATGATTCACTCTCCAAATCTTATTTAATCTCTTAATTACAAATCTTACATATTCATCATTTTCTTTTCATTATTGCTGTTATCTCTAGGCTACATATTTATTATTTGAGTTAGATTATTATAATAGTCACATAACTGATTTTCCTGATGTGACTTTCTAACTCTCATTTATCCCTCAAATCACTGGTATATTCATTTTCTTAAAACATTCGTTTCATCTTTGTGAAAACTTTGGTTGGGCATGCCAAGTGAAACTAGGCTGTAATAATTTTTAAAAATTGGGGAAAAGTATGAATTCAGTAGCTTTTATTCTCACTCTGTTGCCCAGGTTGGAGTGCAGTGGCATGATCTCAGCTCACTGCAACCTTCACTTCCAAGGTTCAAGTTGTTCTTCCGCCTCAGCCTCTGGAGTAGCTGGGATTACAGGTGCCTGCCTCTATGTCTGGCTAATATTTTTGTATTTTTAGTAGAGATGGGGTTTCACTATGTTGGCCAGGCTGGTCTTGAGTTCCTGACCTCAGGTGATATGCCCACCTTGGCCTCTCAAAGTGCTGGGATTATAGGCATAAGCCACTATGCCAGGACTCTAGTGTTGCATTTTACATATTTCCTTGGAGTAGATCTCCTTTTACTTGAGAAGAATTGCTCAAATGGTCTCTTTCAGGTAGATGTGATGTCTAAAATTATGATTGTTCAGGGGAAAGTATGTAACATAACTTTTGTCTTATATTGACAAATACTATGCTGGGAGATGTAAAACAACCACAGAGATAAAAAGAAGAACAGCAATAACCCTCTATGGGTATGTGTATTTGCATAAGGTCTGAGGAGCCTTCTGGGAAGTAGTGGGTAAAACACTGACACTTGCCTTTTCAAGTTTAATATTATTACTAAAATATCAATAGATTAAGATGGATCCAATTGAGGTCATTTAACAAAAGATATCAGGTGCTTTAGAGGAGAAACTCACCATGGGAGAAAAGAGATTTTGGAGTGGTAACCCAAGTCATACCCCTAAGGGCATTAGAATGGAACTGAGGAGGCCTCACTTTAGGAAGGGTTTGGCACAGCATGTAAGCATCTACAGATAATGTTGTCTGTCCTTAAGAGAAGAGGCTTTGGAAAAATGCTGCATGTATATAGGTATGTGTAGGTGTGATATGGTTTGGCTGTGTCCCCACCCAAATCTCATCTTGAATTGTAGCTGTCATAATTCCCACGTGTTGTGAGAGGGACCTGGTGGGACATAATTGAATCATGGGGTGGTTTCCCCCATACTGCTCTTGTGGTAGTGAGTAAGTCTCATGAGATCTAATGATTTTATAAGGGGAAAACCCTTCTGCTTGGCTGTCATTTTCTCTCTTTGCTGGCCACCATATAAGACATCCCTCTGCTCCTTCTTCGTCTTCTGCCATGGTTGTGAGGCCTCCCCAGCCATGTGAAACTGTGTGTCAATTAAACCCCTTTCTTTATAAATTATGCAGTCTTGGGTATGTCTTTATTGGCAGCATGAAAACAGACTAATACAAACTGTGTATAGACTAGGTAGCAAACTCATTGGAGGGGTAATTTACAAGCCCAGTACAGAAATTTCTTAGGATTTCCATAGCTGTCTAATACTGAGGTGGAACCATTTTCACTTGCTTTTGAAGTCTTGCCAACAGTAATGGCAATGACGATGAATCAGTGACTTTACTGTCTTTGGAAGTTTGTGGTTACATTTTTCCTGGAGTAAGGTAAGAAAGATATAACAGCATTCAGCCTGGAAAGGAAAAAGTGCAACTTTCTTTATTCACAGATAACATGATTATTTAAATAGAAAACATGATGCAATCTACAAAAACAATTCATAGAACTAAAAGTGACTTAAGCAAGGTTGCAGAATACAAGATCATACATAAAAATCAATTGTATTTTTTATCTACTAGCAATAAATAAGAAACTGAAATAACCATTTGTGATAGCATGAAATATATGAAATACATGGAGATTAATCTGATAAAAATACTTGAAAGAGCTCTACATGGAAAACTACTAAACACTGGTGAGATAAATTAAAGACCAAAATAGAGAAATATACTGTGTTTTCAGATAGGACGACCGAATAATATTATTAATTACTCAGTCTTAATATTGTTAAGATAGCACTTCTCTCTAAATTAATATATAGATTTAATCCAAATAAAAATCTGAGCAGGTTTTTTTTCTTGTAGAAATTGACAAACTAATTCTAAAATTTAGATGGAAATGCGAAGGACTTAGAATAGCCCAAACAATTTGAAATGAAAGAACAAAATTGGTGGACTTACATTACGTGACTTCAAGGTATATTATAACTCTATAGTAATCAAGACAGTGTAGTATTGATATCAAGGTATCTACCTTGATATTGTAACCTTCCCAGCACTTTGAGAGGCCAAGGTGGGCATATCACCTGAGGTCAGGAACTCAAGAACAGCCTGGCCAACATAGTGAAACCCCATCTCTACTAAAAATACAAAAATATTAGCCAGACATAGAGGCAGGTGCCTGTAATCCCAGCTACTCCAGAGGCTGAGGCGGAAGAACAACTTGAACCTTGGAAGTGAAGGTTGCAGTGTAGTATTGATATCTATCAAAAAGATAGATCAATGGAACTGAATAAAGAGTTTAGAAATAGACCCACACATAGCACATATGGTCAATTGATTTTTGACAAAGGTATTAAGGCGATTCAGCCTCCCAAAGTGCTAAGATTACAAGTATGAGCCACTATGCTCAGCCTAGGCAAAAATTTTAGATGCAACATCACAAGCATGAGCCATTAAAAAAATAGATAAATTAGACTTCATTAAAATTAAGAACTTTTGATTTTTGAAAGACACTGTTAGGAGAATGAAAAGACAAGCCAACAGTGGGAGAAAATATTTGCAAATCACATAGTTGATAAAGCACTTGTATCTAGAATGTATGAAGAACTCTAAAATCTCAATAATAATAATAATAGTTTAAAATGGGCAAAAGATAAGTGCACTTCAAATGTGATGCTTCATGAAAGAAGCTATAAGAATGGCAAATAAAAACATAAAAAGTCATCCAACATTATTAGTCATTGGGGAAATACAAATTAAAGCAACAGTAATATATCATTACATACCTATTAGAATGTATATATATATATAAAGATGACTATCCCAAGCATTTGCAAGAATGTAGAACAACTGGAATTCTCATAATCTACTGGTAGAAATGTAAAGTGGTAAACCACTTTGGCAAATTGTTTCGAAGATATTTGAAAAGTATAATATTAATTAATATACTATGTGACCCAGCCATTTTATGGCAAAGTATTTATCTAAGAGAAATGAAGACATATGTCCATGCAGAGACTTGTACATGAATAGTGATAGCAGTTTTTTTAAGAACCAAACCTGGAAACAATGCAAATATCTATCAAAAAGGTAAATGAATAAACAAACTATGGTACATCAACACAATCAAATATTACACATTAAGAAAAAGGAACAAACTATTGATACACCCAACAACATGGATGAATCTCCAAAAATTATGGAGTGTAAGAAGCCAGCCTAAAAAGAGTCTATACTGTATGATTTCATTTATATAAAATTTTATGCAAACTGAGCTCTAGTAACAGAAAGCAGGCCAGTAGTTGCCTGGAGTTGGGGCAGAAGGGAGAGATTCCAAAGGGCACGAGGAAATTTTGGGAGTTGATGGATATATTCATTATATTGATTGTGGTGTTGGTTTCATGGCTGTATACGTATGTCACAACTTATCAGATTTTACACTTTCTTTGTTTTTTTTCTTTTTGAGACAGAGTCTTGTTCTGTTGCTTAGGCTGGAGTGCAGTGGCTTGATCTTTGCTAACTACAGCCTCTGCCTCTCGGTTTCAAGCAATTCTCCCACCTCAGCTTCCCGAGGAGCTGATACTACAGGCATGTGATACCACACCCAGCTAAGTTTTGTAGTTTTAGTAGAGATGAAGTTTCACCATGTTGGCCAGGCTGGTCTCGAACTCCTGACCTCAAGCAATCGCCAACCTCAGCCTCCCAGTGTTGGGATTACAGGCGTGAGCCACCACCACCATGCTTCACCCAGATTTTACATTTTAAACAGTTAATTTTATGTCAGTTATGTTTCAATAAAGTGGTGTAAAAAAGAGATACTGTAAAGACGTAAAAATAGGTAAAATGTGAAATATTGGTTATACCTACTGAATCTGCATTTCTCCAACTGATAACCTTCAAATCTTTAGACCTGGTCTCAGCTTAATATTCTAGCTATATCTCTCAGTGACATCTTAAACTCCAGTTAGGGAACGATCCAAGATGGCTGATCGATAACATCTCAGGATTTCAGCTCCCAGTGAAAGTGCAGAGAACAAGAGGACGCCACACTTTCAGACAAATTTTTGTCACTCACGGAGCAGAATATTCCCAGTGGAGGAGCCCCACAGGTCACCAACGCCACTCTTGTGGCTGGTGCAGCAGTTTTGCTGGCACCTCAGCGTGGCAGCTCTTGGTGCAGAGTAAATGGGACTGGTTCCCCTTCTGACCTACGTTTGGAGCTCCGGGAAGGCAGAGTTGCCTATTACGGACTCAAGAAGGAAGCCAGACTGGAGATTCCTGGGCAGAAAAGCACCATCAGTCTTAACGCCGCTGTTTTGGCTGGTGGAGTGGGTTGCTCATATTTCGGCTCTGGGAATTAACAACTTGGATGTCCACTCAGAGACCTAATTTGAAAGTTGGTAATTACAAAGATGACAGGTGGATATGGGAAAAAACCAGCATGAAAAGGCTGAGAATACTAAAAATCAGAATGCCTCTCCCTCTAAAGAGGATCACAGTTCCTCATCAACAAGGGAACAAGGCTTGATGGAGAATGAGTGCATCCCATTAACAGAATCAGGCTTCAGAAGATGGATAATAAGAAACTTCTGTGAGTTAAAGAACATGTTGTAGCCCAATGTAAAGAAATTAAGAACTTTGAAAAAAGGTTTGATGAAATCCTAATGAGAACAGACAATTTAGAGAGGAATATAAGTGAATTAATGGAACTGAAGAATACAATATGGGAACTCTGAGAAGTATGCACAGGTTTAAACACTCGAATTGATCAAGCAGAAGAAAGGATATCAGAGGTTGAAGACCAACATAATGAAATAAAACAATAAGACAAGATTAGAGAAAA
>JAPYYA010006150.1:0-10065 GCA_028533165.1 Leontopithecus rosalia
GAGTGCAGCTCTCAACAAGTGAGACACAGAACTAGAGTGATATCCATGTCTCTGAGCAAGGTACTGGGTTTGTCATAAAACACTGGTTGAACAACTGGATTAACCCCCCAGGAGGCAGTGAAAGCAGCCCAAAGGCAGCAAGTTGAGGCAAGGTGGGGTATTGCCCCACCTGGAAAGTTTATATGGTATGGAGGATCAGTAGCCATCACCCCACTGGTATTCTAAAGCAGATGCAGCAACACACTCCGAGACTTCCACAGCACACAGACTAGGAAAACACCAGCTGGTTGAGAACTGCTCCGAGTTTCAGACCCTGGTGACAGCCCAGGCCAGCAGCCATGGCCAGACTGGTGCCTCATGAGTGCAGACCAGACTTGTGGAAAGGAACTGCCCACCCCACAGGAGACTTGAAAGCGGGGAGGGGGATATTGACAGATAAGCCCATTCCCACAAAATCCAACAACCGGAATCCCTCTCCCAGGAGAGTTTCACAGTTAACACATCAGACGGAGCTCCAAGTGAGAGCAGTGGGCTCAGCAGAGGGAAAGAAGCCCACCATTGGGAAGGCGGGGCTAAGCTGACAGGCATAAGTGGAAACCAGACAAACAATAAACAGCAGCCTGGCTGAGTCTGAAGCAGCCCAGCAGTGTCTCCACAGGCAGACAACAGACAGACTGTCTCAAGCAGCACACTGACATCTGCATAAAAAAATATTTAAAAAGCCATATATGTGAGAAATAACCTGAACTTTAACAGAAAGGACATTCATTCAGAGAAGATGGGAAAAACTCAGTGCAAAAAGGATAAAAACATCAAAGTCCAGAATGCCTCTCCTCCTCAGAGAGATCACAACAACTCACCAGCAAGGCAACAAAATAGATCAGAAAATGATTTTGATGGGCTGACAGTAGCAGGCTTCAGGAGATGGGTAATAACAAACTTCTATGAGCTGAAAGGACATGTTTTCACCCAATGCAAAGAAACTAAGAAACTTGAAAAACATTAGACAAAATGCTAACTAGAATAACCATCTTAGAGAACATAAATGACTTGATGGAGCTGAAAAACACAGCATAAGAACTTCATGAAGCATACACAAGTTTCACAATACATAATACTGAATTGACCAAACAGAAGAAAGGATATAAGAGATTAAAGAAATAAAAAGAGAAGGCAAGAAAAGAGAAAAAAGAGTGAAAAGAAATGAAAAAAGCCTCCCAGAAATATGAGATTATGTAAAAAGACCTAATCTACGCTTGACTGGTATATCTGAAAAGGATGGGGAAAATGAATCCAAGCTGGAATACACTCTTCAGAATATTATCCGGAGAAATTCCCCAAAATAGCAAAGCAGGCCAATCTTCAAATACAGAAGACACAAAGAACACCACAGAGATACTCATCTAAAACAGCAACCCCAAGGCACATAATTGTCAGATTCACCAGGGTTGAAATAAAGGCAAAAATGCTAAGGGCATCCAGAGGAAGGTTGGGTCACCCACAAAGAAAAACCCAATAGGCTTATAGTCTATCTCTCGGTAGAAACCCTACAAGCCAGAAGAGAGTGGGGCACAGTATTCAACACCCTTAAAGAAAAGAACTTTCAACCCAGAATTTCATTCCAGCAAGTCCGAGCTTCATAAATGAAGGAGAAATAAAATCCTTTACAAAGAAGCAATCACTGAGAAATATTGTTGCCACCAGACCTTCCCTAAAAGAGCTGCAGTTGTTTCAGCACGTGCACAGAAACACACAATTCTGGGCTGCCTTTTTGGATGGCGCCTGGAATGCCTGGGAGACAGAGCCACCTATTCAACTGAAAGGGTGGGGGATAAAATAGGGAGCCAGGGTATCTGGCTCCGCAGGTAGCACCCTCAGAAAACAAGGAATCTGAAAGGCTCTGGATTGAGAGTTTTGCAGCAAGCGCAGCTGGACGCAGGACCATCCAGCTCAGTTAGGGGAAGGGCGTCCCCCACCATCAATGCAGTCCATACTACTGAGGCAGTGCACTCAGTTCAAGGCAGAGCCTGCAGCGGCTCAACAATACCTCTGCTGGCAGACTGTGACTAGTCTACACCATGCAGGGCAGGGCATCTATAAAAAAGGAAGCTGCACAACAGGGACTTAAAAATAAAGCCAACTTTCCTAGGACAGAGCACCTGGGAAAAGAGGTGGTTGTGAGTTCAGTTGCAGCAGACTTAAAGGTACCTGCCCAACAGCTCTGCATGGAACAGTGGAGCTCCCAGCACAGCACGTGAGCTCCTATAAGGGACAGACTGTCTCCTCAAGCAGCTCCCCAAACCCTGTACACCCAAAGAGATACCTCATAAATGGGAACTCAGGCCAACATCTGGTGGGTACCCATCTGGGATGAGGATAGAAGAGGAAGAAACCTGCAGCAACCATTGCTGTTCTGCAGTCCCCCACAGGTAATCCCCAGGCAAGCAGCGTCTGGAATAGACCTCCAGAGGTCCTGCAGCAGAGGAGCCTAACTGTTAGAAGGAAAACAAAGAAGCAGAAACAGCTTTCAGATCAACAAAAAGGACATCCATTCAGAGACCCCATCCAAAAGTCAACAACTACAAAACCACAGGTAGATAAAACCACTAATATGGGAAGAAACCAGTGCAAAAAGAATAAACAAAATCCAGAACACCTCTCCTCTTCCAAGGGATCACAACTCCTCACTAGCTAGGGATCAAAGATGGATGGAGAGTGAATCAAATGAATTGACAGAAACAGGATTCAGAAGGTGGGTAATAACAAACATCTCACAGCTAAAAGAACATGTTCTAACCCAATACAAAGAAACTAAGAACCTAGAAAAATGGTTAGATGAGATGCTAACTGGGATAAACAGCTTAGGGAAGAATATAAAAGACTTGATGGAGCTGAAAAACACAGCATGAGAACTTTGTGAAACATACACAAGTTTCAACAGTCAAATCAACCAAGCAGAAAAAAGGATATCAGAGATTGAAGATCAACTCAGTGAAATAAAATGAGAAGGCAAGAACAGAGAAAAAAGAGTGAAAATAAATGAACAAAGTCTTCAAGAAATATGGGATTACGTGAAAAGAGAAAATATACGTTTGATTGGTTTACCTTAATGTGATGGGGAGAATGAAAGGAACCTCAAAAACATTCTTCAGGATATTACCCACAAGAATGAAGTGCTATTGAGAATAAACAGGTCAGAGCAAAATATAAATTAATTGATGGAGCTGAAAAATATATATCATGCTGAAAAACACAGCATGAGAACTACATGAAGCATACACAAGTTTCAATAGCCCATTCGACCAAGCAGAAGAAAGGATATCAGATTGAAGATCAATTCAATGAAATAAAATGAGAAGGCAAGATTAGAGAAAAAAGAGTAAAAAGAAATGAACAAAGCCTCTGAGAAATATGGGATTATGTGAAAAGACCTAATCGTTTGTACCTGAATGTGACGGAGAGAATGAATCCAAGCTGAAAAACACTCTTCAGGGTATTATCCAGGAGAACTTCCCCAACCTAGCAAGGCAGGCCAACATTAAAGTCAGGAAATACAGAGGACACCACAAAGATATTCCTCAAGAAGAGCAACCCCAAGGCACATAATCGTCAGAGTCTCCAGGTTGAAATGAAGGAGAAAATGCTAAGGGCAGCAAGAGAGAATGGTAGGCAACATCCTTAAAGAAAAGAACTTTCAACCCAGAATTTTGTATCCAGCCAAACTAAGCTCCAAACTAAGTAAAGGAGAAAGAAAATATTTTATGGACAAGCAATTGCTGAGAGATTTCATCACCACCAGGCCTGCCTTACAAGAGCTCCTGAAAGAAGCAATAAACAAGGAAAGGAACAACCAGTACCAGCCACTCCAAAAATGTACCAAATGGTAAAGACCATCAACACAGTGAAGAAAATGTGTCAGCTAATGGGCAAAACAACCGGCTAGTATAAAAATGGGAGGATCTGCAATAAAGACATTTCAATAAAGTAAAAAAAAACAAATGGGAGGATCAAATTCACACATAACAATATTAACCTTAAATGTAAATGGACTAAATGCTCCAATAGAAGACACGAAATGAAAAATTGGATAAAAAGTCAAAACCCATTGATATGCTGTATTCAGGAATCCCATCTCACATGCAAGTACACACATAGGCTCAAAATAAACGGATGGAGGAAGATTTATCAAGCAAATGTAGAGCAAAAAAAAAGCAAGAGTTGTAATCCTAATCTGATAAAATGGACTTTAAACCAACAAAGATCAAAAGAGGCAAAGAAAGGCATTATATAGTGGTAAAAGGATTAATGCATCAAGAATAGCTAATGATCCTAAATATATATGCACCCAATACAGGAGCACCCTGGTTCATAAACAAAGTTCTTAACTACCTACAAAGAGACTTAGACTCCTGCACAGTAATAGTGGGAGAATTTAACACCCCACTGTCAATATTAGACAGATCAATGAGACAGAAAATTAACAAGGGTATTCAGTACTTGAGCTGAGACCTGGACCAAGCAAGCCTAATTGACATTTACAGAACTCTCCACCCCAAATCCACAGAATATACATTCTTCTCAGCACTGCATGGGACCTACTCTAAAATTGACCACATAATTGAAAGTAAATCACTCCTCAGCAAATGCAAAAGAAAGAAAATCATAACAAACAGTCTCTCAGACCACAGTGCAATCAAATTAGAACTCAGAAATAAGAAACCAACCCAGAAGAGCACAACTTCATGGAAACTGAACAACTGGCTCCTGAACATCGACTCTATAAACAATGAAATGAAGGCAGAAATAAAGACGCTATTTGAAAGCAACAAGAATGAAGACACTACATGCTTGAATCTCTGGGACACATTTATTGTTTTTAATTTCATTCATTTAATGTTTTTTACAGAATTTCATGAAAATAGAAATGATCAGTT
This sequence comes from Leontopithecus rosalia, assembly GCA_028533165.1. NCBI lineage: Eukaryota > Metazoa > Chordata > Mammalia > Primates > Cebidae > Leontopithecus > Leontopithecus rosalia. The sequence goes on from JAPYYA010006150.1 coordinate 4,935, forward strand.
CTCAGATATTACAAATATTAGATTTCCAGAGGAATGTTTTATACAGAAAGCATCCTAGGAAAGGATGGAAAACACTAGAATCTTTTGAAACTCTCCTGGATATTTGTCTGGTTAATCTCTTTTAAATGAAATTCAAGAGAAAAAAAAGAGAAGAGATGCAATTCTCAAAATATATCTCAAAATAAGTGAAATTAAAATGGCAGTTACTTCATGCTGGAATGCATGAGTTTTCAAACAATAGACAGCAAAGGACGTTTTGTTTGGAATATTGCTATTATAACATCATATGAACAATCATACCACATACCAAATTCTGAATTTTCTTTGTTTCTCGTCTTTACTATTGCTACTAACTCAAAGGCATTGCAGTGAGGGAGAGTTTAGGCTTATGTTACCAACGGGGATACCCAAGTATGATATGGGACTGGAGAATTAAAAAAAAAACCATGTATTGCCCTCATAATCTTTTGAAAGAGCTATAAGAAAACTCAAAAGATGGACTTATCAATAACTTGACATGTATGCACCTGGTAATTTTTCTTTTCTGAGACAGAGTTTTGCTCTTGTCACCCAGGCTAGAGTGCAACCACACGATCTTGGCTCCCTGCAACCTCTGCCTCCTGGGTTCGAGTGATTCTTCTGCCTCAGCCTCCTGAGTAGCTGGGATTACTGGCACCTGTCACCACTCCTGACAATTTTTGTATTTTTAGTAGAGACAGGATTTCACCATGTTGGCCAGCTGGTCGTGAACACCTGATCTGAAGTGATCTGCCCACCTCAGCCTCCCAAAGTGCTGGGATTATGGACATGAGCCACCATGCCTGGCCAGTGGGGATTCTTCTCTTAAAAGGAAAGGGAATATGAAGTTGAACAAGGTCTCCAGATCAGGGATTGACCTAGAGCCATTATATTTCTCCCTCACCTACTATTCTTTAAATAAAATTATGCTTTAGGCATTCTGTGGAATGTACTTATTTTTCTAAGTTGAAACAAGCTTTGTACAGGACTATGAAATTCACAACACAAAACAGCATCTTTAATTTAGCTGGCAATTTGATAAGGCAACTGCACAGGGCTTCTTGGAATTATAGCATAAAGTACCAATAAAGCTAACAGCCTATACTAAATGATTTACAAAAACAAGTGCCAAGATAGCATTTTCTAGCTATTATATTTTACAAAAAAATTAGCTTATCTAGACCACCACGTAGAAAATATTAAAGTCAACATAGACACTTGGAATGCTGGGTTATGTTCCTCTTTGGTGAGAGGAAAATAATTTTGTAATAAAAGATGTCAGAACAACAAGATTCATATAAGAAGAGTATTATCTGATGAGTATAACAGATGAATGATCACGTCAGTTTTATGGGCTGTAGATGATATAAATGCAGATAAAGGGGATTTCACTTTTTAGAACATAAAAGACTATTTTAGAGGAAAAGACCCCCTGGGAGAAACTTGGTGCATCCTCCTTGGGTGGAGATGCTCTTATTTGATTCTTACTTCTAAGAGTGTGTTACTTTTATGGCACAAATGAGAATCATTCTGGCACTACAGAGTTTAAGATCCTTTGCAAATATGTTCAACAATGAGAGCAATGATGAATATCAACATTGTACATACCTAATAGTAGTTTGGTTGATGTGAAAGAATCAGAGGCCTCCAAAATAGCTTATAAAATAAAAATAGTTTTATTCTTATCAATTTCCTGCAAGGACTATTTTTATAGGCATGTTAAATATAATTGATAAAATATTTTTACTAATTTTTAAACAATAACTTTACCTTTTCATAAGTATTTCTCTAAAGGTTTTATATTCAATCAAAAATGTTACAAATGCATTTGTATCTATCTTTGGGTATGAAAGACACACTTTCAGGGAATTACAGAAATCAGAAAAAGTTGCCCAACATTAAACTAAGATGCTGTGAGGCTGACCTCTATTTCTTATTTCAGTGCTATATTCTTTAACAAAGTTGCCATATGTTAGTGTTTTCATAGCAAGTATATATCAACATTAAATGAAATACTCTGTCTCTGGTTCTGTATTCCACTATACTCAGCACAATGGCTAATCCTGGGCCTTATTAGGCATCTATGGTGAAGGCTGCTTAAGTGTGTAAGTTTTACTATCTACCTTTAACTTTAAAATTGCTAGAAGTCCCATCTGTGTCTATACTTAGGCATACATAGGAACTTGTAAGTCCCATGTGGAGTTCTTAACAGAATCTGTTAGAATACCACAGCCCAAATGATTCTAACCTACACTTATTAAAATTTCAGTCCCATTTACCTAGTGTGTATTCTGAACAGCCCATCTATTCCTGACACTTCATTTCCAGATGTACTGAAAAGAAAATGAAAGTAAACCAATGATCATCACTGATTGGTTCTTTTCTTTGGAGAGGATTATGACTCCCCTTGGAATCAGGCTCAGGAGCAAACCTGAGTGGGGTCATGCCTGTCCACATATTGTGCTTTATCTGAATAAATCCTGAAACGTTAAGAGGTTTAGGTTTCAATTTTTTTTTCCTATGACAAGGATCTTTCTATCACTTCAACCTTGGAATAACAAGATATCTCCATTTTATGTAAGATAAAAATAATTATGAATTAATTAATTGAGCTCTAAATAAAAAAAGCATTTAGTTCTGAATTACTTATTTCCAACTAAACATCAGGCATACAAAATCATGCATCATACTATGATGGATCTGAACATGGCCTTCCATGAAGAAGCTGGAAAATAGGTATTCAACATAGAACAGTTCAGTTTAAATAACATCTCTTTGAAAAGTGTCATACAAGAAAGAGTGAGGAGTTCTGGAAGGAGGAAGATGACACTGTAGGACCAACTCAGGATTGCAGCTCCCAGTTAATCTGCAGAAAGTGAGTGGACGCCACATTTCCATACAGATCTTTATTGTCCACAGACTAGATTCCCAGGTGTAAGATCCCCATGGGCCGCCAGTTTGGCAGTTTGGGCCAGCATGGCTGTTTGGGCTGGTGCAGCTTTTCCAGCTGAGGCCACAGCGCAGCAACACTCTGTACAAAATACACTAGTTTGGTTGCCCTGTTAAACCGGTAATTGGAGATTTTGGAAGACAGATTAGCATATTCATCTGATTAAATGGGACTTAAACAGAAAGCCAGGCCAGGAGATTCCTGGGCAGCAATGTGGTTTGAGCTGGTGCAGTGGGTCACTGCATGGGACATCACACAGATCCTGGCGCCCTTGCTGCAGGTGACTGGAACACCTGGGAGAGAGTCAACCATTCAACTTAAAAAAAAAGGGCTCTGAGGCAGGGATCCAGGTGATCAGGCTCGGCGGGTCCCACCTGCACAATAACAAACAAAACAGCAATTGGAAACACTCGGGATTGAGAGTTTCATGGCAAGCACAGCTGAACCCAGGACAGTGCAGCTTGGTGGGGGAGGGGTGTCCACCACTACTGAGGCACACGACCCCTATGGAAGTACACTGACAATGCTGATGCAGCCTACTGTTGCCGAGGCAACCCACCATAACACAGAGTGTCCGCCACTACAGAGGCAGGTCACCATCACCACTGCAGTTCTAACAACACCCATATAAACAGGACTACAGGGAATTACACATGGCAGCAGGGCAGAGCCCACGGCAGCAGGGTGGAGCCCATGGCAACAGGGCGGAACCCATGGTAGCTCATGACAGCCACTACAGGCAGGCAGTGACTAAACTGCCTCCTCTCTGGGCAGGAAGGTGCAACGGATACTCATAAATAAAGCCCTAACTCTCCAGGATAGAGCACCTGAGGAAAAAAAAGGGGCTTTATGAGTTCTGCTGCAGCAAACTTAAATGAAACTACCCAGCAGCCCTGAATGAACAATGGAGCTCACAGCTCAGCAATAGAGCTCCTATAAAGTACAGACTGTCTCCTCAAGCAGCTTTCTGACCCCTGTATATACAAAGAGTCACCTCACAAAGGACTGATCAGACTGGCATTAGGCGGCATCATTCTGACAAAGATAGCAGAAGAATAATCTGGTAGCAATCCTCATGGTTCTGCAGCTGCTACAGGAGTTTCCCAGGCAAGCAGGGCCTGTAGTGGACCTCAGCAGTCCTACAGCAGTGGGGCCAGAAGGAAAACTAGGAAACAGAAATACTTCATTGTCAACAATCTGGGCGTCCACTCAGAGACCCAATCAGAAAATCAGCAACCACTCAGAAGAAAGGTGGATAAATCCAGAAAGATGGGAAGAAACCATCACAAAAAGGAGGAAAACACCCAAAACCAGAACACCTCGCCTCCTACAAAGGACCAAAACTCCTCACCAGCAAGGAAACAAAGCTGGACGGAGAATGAGGGTGATGAAATGACAGAATGAGACTTCAGAAGGTGGGTAATGAGAAACTTCCATGAGCTAAAAGAACATGTTATAAATCAATGCAAAGAAACTAAGAACCTTGAAAAAAGATTTGAAAAATGATTTGAGGAAATGATAACAAGAATGGACAACTTAGAGAGGAATATGAGTGAATTGAAGGAGCTGAAAAACACAACACAAGCACTTCGCAAAGCATGCACAAGTTTCAATAGCCAAATTGACCAAGCAGGAGAAAGGATATCAGAAGTCAAAGATCAACTCAATGAAATAAAACAAGAAGCCAAGATTAGAGAAAGAAGCGCAAAAAGGAATGAACAAAGTCTCCAAGAAATAAGGGACTATGGGAAGAGACCTAATCTACGTTTGATAGGTGTACCTGAATGTGACGAAGAGAATGAATCCAAGCTGGAAAATACTCTCCAGGATATTATCCAGGAAAACTTCCCCAACCTAGCAAGGCAGGCCAATATTCAAGTCCAGGAAATACAGAGAACACCACAAAGATATTCCACAAGAAGAGCAACCCAAAGGCACATAATTGTCAGATTCACCAGGGTTGAAATGAAGGAGAAAATGCTAAGGGCAACCAGAGAGAAAGGTCGGGTCACCCACAAAGGGAAGCCCATAAGACTTACAGCAGATGTATCAGCAGAAACCCTACAAGCCAGAAGAGAGTGGGGGCCAATATTTAACATCCTTAAACAAAAGAACTTTCAACCCAGAATTTCATATCCAGCCAAACTGAGCTTCATATGTGAA
>JAPYYA010006151.1:0-10064 GCA_028533165.1 Leontopithecus rosalia
TGAGCCTTTGTGTATCCTTGCATGTGAGATGGGTTTCCTGGATACAGCACACTGATGGGTTTTGGCTTTTTATCCAATTTGCCAGTCTGTGTCTTTTGATTGGTGCATTTAGCCTATTTACATTTAGGGTTAATATTGTTATGTGTGAATTTGATATTGCCATTTTGATGCTAGCTGGCTGTTTTCCCCGTTAGTTGATGGAGATTCTTCATTTTGTTGATGCTCTTTAGCATTTGGTATGTTTTCGGAATGGCTGGTGCTGGTTGTTCCTTTCTATGTGTAGTGCTTCTTTCAGGAGCTCTTGTAAAGCAGGGCTGGTGCTGACAAAATCTCTGAGTACTTGCTTCTTCACAAAGGATTTTATTTTTCCTTCACTTATGAAGCTTAGTTTGGCTGTATATGAAATTCTGGGTTGAAAGTTCTTTTCTTTAAGGATGTTGAATATTGGACCCCACTCTCATCTGGCTTGTAGGGTTTCTGCTGAGAGATCTGCTGTGAGTTTGATGGGCTTCCCTTTGTGGGTGATCCGACCTTTCTCTCTGGCTGCTCTTAGGATTTTCTCCTTCTTTTCAACCCTGGTCAATCTGACGATTATGTGCGTTGGGGTTGCTCTTCTTGAGGAGTATCTTTGTGGTGTTCTCTGTATTTCCTGCGTTTGGGTGTTGGCCTGCCTTACTAGGTTGGGGAAATTTTCTGGATAATTTCCTGAAGAGTATTTTCCAGCTTGGATTCATTCTCTTCGTCACATTCAGGTACACCTATCAAACGTAGATTAGGTCTCTTCACATAGTCCCACATTTCTTGGAGACTTTGTTCATTCCTTTTTGCGCTTTTTTCTGTAATCTTGGCTTCTCATTTTCTTTCATTGAGTTGATCTTTGACTTCTGATATCCTTTCTTCTGCTTGGTTAATTCGGCTGTTGTAACTTGTGCATGCTTCACGAAGTTCTTGTATTGTGTTTTTCAGTTTCTTCAATTCATTCATATTCCTCTCTAAGTTGTCCATTCTTGCTATCATTTCCTCAAATCTTTTTTCAAATCTTTTTTCAAGGTTCTTAGTTTCTTTGCACTGATTTAGAACATGTTCTTTTAGCTCACAGAAGTTTCCCATTACCCACCATCTGAAGTCTGTTTCTGTCATTTTGTCACTCTCATTCTTCGTCCAGCTTTGTTCCCTTGCTGGTGAGGAGTTTTGGTCTTTTGTCGATGGTGAGGTGTTCTGGTTTCGGGTGTTTTTCTCTTTTTGCACTGTTTTTTTCCCATCTTTGTGGATTTATCCACCTGTCGTCTGAGTAGTTGCTGATTTTTCATTTGGGTCTCTGAGTAGAGGCCCAGATTGTTAATGATGAAATATTTCTGTTTTTTAGTTTTCCTTTTAACAGTCTAGCCCCTCTGTTGTAAGACTGCTGAGGTGCACTCCAGGCCCTGCTTGCCTGGGGTACACCTATAGCAGCTGCGGAACAGTGAGGGATGCTACCAGTTTCTTCTTCTATCTTTGTCCCAGAATGATGCCCGCCAAATGTCAGTCTGGTCAGTCCTTTTTGAGGTGATTCTTTGGGTATACTGGGGTCAGGGAGCTGCTTGAGGAGACGGTCTGTACTTTTTAGGAGCTCAAGTGCTGATCTGTGAGCTCTGTTGTTCATTCAGTGTTGCTAGGCAAGTACATTTAAGTCTGTTGTGGCAGAACTCATGAAACCCCTTATTTTTCTCAGATACTCTGTCTCGGCGAGTTAGGGCTTTATTTGTGAGTATCTGTGGGGCTGTCCTGCCCAGCAAGGAGGCAGTCTAGTCACTATTTGGCTGCCGAGGCTGCGCCCTGCTGGTGTGAAGTCCGCCCTTTTGCTGTGGGCTCCATCCTGCTGTTTTGGGCTCCGCCCTACTGATATAGGCTCCGCCCTGCTGATGTGGGCTCTGCCCTTTGGCCGAGTCTCTCTGTTATGGTGGGTTGCCTCGGCAACGGCTGACTGTGTCAGCAATGGTTGTGTACCTCAGTAGGGGTAGAAACCCTTGGCAATGGCGGACGCCCCTCCCCCACTGGGCTGCACAGCCATGGGTTCAGCTGTGGGTTCGGGACCCATCGAGCCTGATCACTTGGCTCCCTGCCTCCGAGCTTTTTGCTTTTCGCTTTTTTTTTTTTTTTTTAAGTTGTAGGGTTGACTCTCTCCCAGGTGCCTCAGCCACTGGCCGAAAGGGCACTGGGATCTGTGTGATTTCCCATGCAGCGACCCGCTGCACTCGTTCATAGTTCACCTCCTAGAAATCTCCTGATCTGGCTCAGCATTCAAATCCTGTTCAATCAGATGAACATGGCAATCTGCCCTCCCAGGTCTCAAATTGCCAGTTTAACAGGACGCCCAGACCCGTGTGTTTTGTGCGCCATGCTGCTGCACTGCGGTGCCGGCTGCCTGGCTGCGCCACCGGAGACCACTGCGCTGGATCCTGCTTCCCTCCTACACCTGGGCTTTTTCCCCTGCTCTGTGGGCTATAAAGATCCGTCTGGAAATGCGGTGTGAACTCACCCTCTGCCTCTTGACTGAGAGCTACAATCGTGAGTTGCTTCTAGAGTGCCATCTTCACCTGCCAAGACAGCAATCTTTACCTTAAGTCTATGGTAGTTTGATGTAATTCTCATAATTGCACAATTCATATTTATTACTCACTTACATGCTTGGGATGTGCTAAATCCTATTTAAATCAAGTTGATGAGAACTTGGAATAAAAAGTATTTATTAATATCTCAAAAACTATTTAAGGTCCATCCTGATTCCAACCCCAGTTAATAATAACTGCTGAATCATTACATAATAAGAATGAAATGAACCCTGTAAAGATGATGCAATTTGAAGTGCTTTGGAAGGCTTCACCCACTGCCCAAAATCTTCCCCCATCTACACATATCAGCACCTGAGAGTCTGTTAACATAGATTAATTCCTCTGAGTTCACTATTTTTCAAAAAAAAAAATTCAGAGTGAGCAGAAAATGGGACTGGAAAATGAAAATAAAAGGGAATAGGCTGGGCGAGGTGGCTCACGCCTATAATCTCAGCATTTTGGGAGGCCGAGGTGGGTGGATCACCTGAGGTCAGGAGTTAGAAACCAGCCTGGCCAACAAAGTGAAACCCTGCCTCTCCTAGAAATACAAAAAAATTACCTAAATGCTTTGTTGCATGCCTGTAATCCCAGCTACTTTGGAGGCTGAGGCAGGAGAATCGCCTGAACCCAGGAGTTGGAGGTGCAATGAGCTGAGATTGCACCGTTGCACTCCAGCCTGGACAACAAGAGCAAAACTCCATCTCAAAAAAGAAAGAAAGAAAGAAAAGAAAAGAAGACCAGAAGCAGTGGCTCACGCCTGTAATCCCAACACTGGGAGGTCGAGGCAGGTGTGTCATGAGGTCAGGAGATCGACCTCTTGGTGAAACCCAACTCTTGCCAACTTGGTGAAACCCCCATCTCTACTAAAATAATAATAATAATAATAATAATAATAATAATAATAATAATAATAAAATTAGCTGGAAGTGGTGGCAAGCACCTGTAATTCCAGTTACTCGGGAGGCTGAGGCAGGGAAATCACTTGCCGGGTGGCAGAGGTTATGGTGAGCTGAGATCGGGCCACGGCACTCCAGCTTGGCAGCAGAGCAAGACTCCATCTCCAAAACAAAAAAGAAAAGGGAATAAATTCATCGGAATCAGATAAGGTGCTTTGCATTAACCACAGTAATAATACACTACAAAGTAAAAAGTCTGGGCAACTTAATCTTCTGTTTTTGAGATTGAAAAACAGTAAGTTCTTGTGCAGTGGCTCACGCCTGTAATCCCAGCACTTTGGAAGGCCGAGGGGGACGGATCACCTGAGGTTGAGAGTTTGAGACCAGCCACCATGGAGAAACCCCGTCTTTAGCAAAAATACAACATTAGCTGGGTGTGGTGGCGGGTGCCTGTTGTCCCAGCCACTCAGGAGGCTGAGGCAGGAGAATTGCTTGAACCCGGGAGGTGGAGGTTGCAGTGAGCCAAGACTGCACCACTGCACTCCAGTCTGGGTGACAGGGCAAGACTCCTTTCAAAAAAAAAAAGTTGAGCAGAAAACAGCTGGAAAAGCGATATTCCTAAGTGAAGGTGGGAGACAGCCAGAGGCAGGAGAGGAATGAATCCCTTTAATATTGGAAGAAAACTAATATTGAAGCTGGGGGTGGTGGCTTACACCTGTAATCCCAGCACTTTGGGAGGCTGAGGCGGGTAGATCATCTGAGGTCAGGAGTTTGAGAACAGCCCGGCCAACATGGTGAAACCCCATCTCTGCCAAAAATACAAAAATTAGCTGGGTGTGGTGGTACCTGCCTGCAATCCCAGCCACCGCGAAGGCTGAAGCAGGAGTATGGCTTGAATCCAGGAGGCAGAGATTGCAGTGAACTGAGATCACGCCACTGCACTCCTAGCCTGGGCAACAGAACAAGACTGTGTCTCTCCCTCTCTCTCTCTCTCTCTCTCTCTCTCTCTCTCTCTGTCTGTCTCTCTCTCTCACACACACACACACACACACACACACACACACACACACTCAACTAATATTGAGAGAAGGCTATGAAGAGGGCATGGAAAGAGGATGCAAATAAATGTCCCCTTGATAAAATGTAACTAATTCGGCCTTGATAAAGCTTGATCCCAACCTAAAGTTCTTATTCACACTTAAATAGGTTTTAATTTTATTAAAGTATTGTAATGCCTACGTATTTTGAAAAAAATCAGTACAGAAGGGCTTATAATGAAAAGCAGCTATCTTCTATTCCGTTTCTAGTTTCACTGCCATAAGCAATCACTTTTAATGTTGCTTTTGTTTCTTCTAATGACTGCCTCCTTATTTAATGTCTCCATCACTAATTATTTTACCTTTTTTTTTTGAGGTGGAGTTTCACTCTTGTCATCCAGCCTGGAGTGCAATGGCACGATCTTGGCTCGCTGCAACCTCTGCCTCCCAGGTTCAAGAGATTCTCCTGCCCAAGCCTCCAAAGTAGCTGGGATTATTGGTGCCTGCCACCGTGCCCAACTAATTTTTGTGCTTTTAGTAGAGATGGGGTTTCACCATGTTAGCCAGGCTCATCTCAGACTCCTGAGCTCAGATGACCCACCTGCTTTGGCCTCCCAAAGTGCTGGGATTACAGGCATGAGCCACCGAGCCTGGCCCATTTTTTTTTTCTTGAGATGGGTCTCGCTCTGTCATCCAGACTGGAGTATAGTGACCTGATCACAGCTCATTGCAACCTTGAACTCCTGGGCTCAAGTGATCCTCCCACCTCAACCACCTGAGTAGCTGGGGGTACAGGCATCTGCCACCATGCCCAACTAATTTGGCATAAATGTGGTTGTGTTATACTGTAGGCTGGGAAACAGAGCAAGACTCCTTCTCCAAAAAAAAAAAAAAAAAAAAAAGAAAGAAAGAAAAAAGAAAAAGAATTATCTGTTCTCTCACTTGACTTCTTAGTAGCATTCAAAGCACCTGACCTCTTTATCCTTGAAATACTTTCCTTGTTTGGTTTCTGGGACTCCCCACATCTCTGGTTTTCTTCTTCCATCTCTGGTTGATCTTTCTCAGTTACTTTTGGGGGCTTCTCCACACCTGTCTGACCTTTACATTTTTTTAATTTATTTTTTTGAGATTGAGCTGTGGTCTTGTCACCCAGACTGGAGTGCAATGGCACAATCTCGGCTCACTGCAACCTCTGCCTCACAGGTTTAAGCAATTCTCCTGCCTCAACCTCCTGAGTAGCTGGAATTGTAGGCATGTGCCACCGCAGTCAGCTAATTCTTTTATTTTTCTTTTAGTAAAAATAGGGTTTCACCACGTTGGCCAGGCTGGTCTCAAACTCTTGACCTCAGGTGATCTGCCTGCCTTGGCCTCCCAAAGTGCTGGGATTATAGGCATGAGCCACAATGCCCAGCCCTAATGTTAAAATTTATTTTGGTATGCAGATGTTCTCTAAAAGTGGTAATAAATGACTTAAAAATTCTCAGATTTCTATCTGTAACCCAAAACTGATTATATATATATATATATATATATATCTCAGAATGTCTTCTTAATTTAGTTAAAGGGGAATTCTAGATATCTAACTCTTTGCCACAACCTTCCCCCAAACTGTTCTTTCCTTACTCTTCCTGTCTTAATAAACGGCATGCCTGTTTACCTAGTTATTAAAGCCAGAAATTTGAGAGTCATTCCTGTTTCCTTACTTTCCCTATTTCCTGCATCAACAAGACCTGTCACTTTGATCCACAGATACCACCCTAGTTCAAGCAACCCTCATCTTGCCTAGGATAATACAACAGTCTACTGACTGACCTATTTTCACTTTCACTGTTGCCCCCTTCCCATGTCTACTCTCTGAAAGTAGTCAGAGCCTCATTATCCTTCTTCAGTGGCGTCACATTGCACTTAGAATTAAATGCAAACTTGGGAGCTGGGCCCAGTGGCTCATACCTGTAATCCCAGCACTTTGGGAGGCCAAGGCAGTTGGATCACGTGAGACCAGGAGTTTGAGACCAGCTTGGCCAACATGACAAAACCCTATGTATACTAAAAATACAAATGTTAGGTGTGTACAATATAAGTATACTGTATGATATTGTACAATACAAACATTAAGTGTGTACAGGTGTATTGTACTGCATTGTACGATACAAACAGGCATGCCTATAATCTCAGCTACTTGGGAGGGTGAGGTAGGAGAATCACTTATACCCAGGAGGCAGAGGTTGCAGTGAGCCCAGATTGTGCCATTGCCACCCAAGCCTGGGTGACAGAGCAAGACCCTGTCTCACAAATTAAAAAAAAAAGAATTAAATGTAAACTGCTTGCTGTGGCCTGTAAGTAACTGTCTGATCTGATACCTAGTTGTCTCTATCCTCAAAGCATTAGGGAGACTTCTGTGAATGAAATAAGCAGCAAGTTTTCTGTTTTAAAGAGGGGAGGCGCGCGCGCGCGCACACACACACACACACACACACACACACACACACACAGTACAAATAAATAAAAAACTATTTCAGGCAGTAAGGAGTACCATGAAGACAGTTAAACATGGGAATGTGTTAGAAAGTAACTGAAACCCTTGAGGACTTTTATCCTGAGTGGTCAAAGATTGCCTTTCCAAAGGGTCATTTAAGCTGAATATTACAAAGGAACCTTTAGTGCTTTCTAAGCAAAGGTTATTTTGGAATTACACAGTAATCCCATCAAGGAACAGCTTGGGGCTCTGCTCCTTATCTGTCTAAGACTCGAGCTGAGCCAGCAGGCACCTGCTTGAAACTTTCGTGTTGTTGTGACGGATGAAAAGAGAATTTGAAGGGTCTCACACCCACAATGAAAAGCTCTGGTCTGGAAGTGACGCTTGTCTCTTTCACTTACAACTCACTGACCAGAACTATTCACATGGCTTCATCCACACCAAGTCTGGGAAGTGCAGTCCTACCATGTCCTGGAAGACAGAGAATCAGGACTATTTAGAAAACATGATTAATGACTACCACAATCTTTTACACTGAGAGGAAAAATAAGAGGGAAAAGCTGGTACGGTGGCTCACACCTGTAATCCCAGCACTTTGGGAGGCCAAGGCGGGTGGATCACCTGAGGTCAGAAGTTCCAGACCAGCCAGACCAACATGTGAAACTCCATCCTACTAAAAATACAAAATTAGCCAGGTGTGGTGGCGCATGCCTGTAATCCCAGCTACTTGGGAGGCTGAGGCAGAATTGCTTGAACCTGGGAGGCGGAGATTGCAGTGAGCTGAGATTGGGCCATTGCACTCTAGCCAGGGCAATAAGAACAAAAATTTTAAAAGAGGGAGGGAGGGAAAGACATAGATACATGCTTGGCGGTGGCAAGAATTCTTTTAACAACTATACAAGGACATCAGTCTTACTAGGTCTGGTCCTTCTGGTAGGCACAAGTTAGAAACAGAAGGTGATCTGGTGAGCTTCCCCAAGTCTTTTTGCTATTTCACTCCTCTAAAAGTGAGGAAATGGGGCCAGGTGCAGTGGCTCATGCCTGTAATCCCAGAACTTTGGCAGGCTGAGGCAGGCAGATCACCTGAGGTCAGAGTGAGACCAGCCTGACCAACAAGGTGAAACACTGTCCCTACCAAAAAATACAAAAATTAGCTGGGCGTGGTGGTGCACACCTGTAATCCCAACTCTCTGGAGGCTGAGGCTGGAGAATCGCTTGAATCCGGGAGGTGGAGGTTGCAGTGAGCTGAGATCTCACCATTGCACTCCAGCCCAGAAAGACTCCATCTCAAAAAATAAAAGATAAAAACTTACAATGATCAACAATTTATGAAATAATTGAGCTGGTCCTGTGCCCATTTCTTTGATTTTTGCTCTGAGAAGTTGATATGGAGAATATACATGTTTCCAGACTATTCTTTACTTTTACAGAAGTTTAAAGCAGTGTGGCTGAAGCTCAGCAAAATGAAATCATGAATAGGGAGAATGAGGTAACAGTGTAAGGGCTCTTTCTTGCAGCTCTGTTAAAACCATTTCCTCAATTTTATTTTATTTATTATTATTATTTTTTTTGGAGACAGAGTCTCACTCTGTCACCCAGGCTAGAATGCAATGGCACAATCTCAGCTCACTGCAACCTCTGCCTCCCAGGTTCAAGCACTTCTCCTGCCTCAGCCTCACAAATAGCTGGGATTGTGGACACCTGCCACTATGCCCGGCTAATTTTTGTATTTTAGTAGAGACGGGGTTTCACTATGTTGATCAGGCTGGTCTCAAACTCCTGACCTCATGTATCCACCTACCTCAGCCTCCCAAAGTGCTGGGATTACAGGTGTGAGTGACCATCCCCAGCCTACACACACATGTGAAAGAGAAAGTAAAAGGTTCAGTCAAGGTCATAAATGCACTAAGACACACACGTATTTTTCTTGTAGTATTGTCACAATTTCTTTGTCTTTTTAAAAATCGTAATCCTTTGTTATTCTGGGATCTATTTATTATAAGATATTTTTAGTCAGATATTAAATATAACTAAGAGTAAACTGAGTATCTGTGTGCTCACCACTCAGCTTATGCAATAAAATATTACATATGCAATGATAGGCCTTTTTTCACACCTTATCACATTACTCTTTCTCACAGCTTCCCCAGAAGTAACCAACATTCTGAATTTGGAATTTATCTTTTCCATGCATTTCTTCATACATTTAGTATATGTGTATATATTCATTAATAATATATTATATTTTTCAGATTTTTGCATTTATTTATTTATTTAGAGGCAGAATCTTGATCTTTCTGCTAGGCTGGAGTACATTGGCTCGATCTCAGCTCACTGCAACCTCCACCTCCTGGGGTCAAGCTATCCTCCTGACTCAGCCCCTGAGTAACTGGGATTATAGGTGCGTGCCACCATGCCTGGTTAAGTCTTTTGTATTTTTAGTAGAGTTGGGATTTCACCATTTTGGTCAGGCTTGTCTTGAACTCTGGACCTCAAGTGATCCACCTGTCTGGGCCTCCCAAAGTGCTGGGATTACAGGCATGAGCCACTGTGACTGGCCCAGATTTTTGCTTTCAGTATGCTCATATTTTCTTTTTTTTAAAAATGAGATTTTTGCACATTGATTTTATATCCTGAGATTTTGCTGAAGTTGCTTATCAGTTTCAGGAGTTTTTGGGCTGAGATGATAGGTCTTCTAGATATACTATCACGTCATCTGCAAATAGAGACAATTTGGCTTCCTCCTTTCCTTTGGAATACCCTTTATTTCTTTTTCTTGCCTGATTGCTCTGGCTAGAACTTCCAGTACTATATTGAATAGGAGTGGTGAGAGAGGGCATCCTTGTCTAGTGCCGGATTTCAAAGGGAATGCTTCCAGTTTTTGCCCATTCAATATGATATTGGCTGATGGTTTCTCGTAAATAACTTTTATTACTTTGAGATACGTTCCATCAATACCGAGTTTATTGAGGGTTTTTAGCATAAAGGACTGTTGAATTTTGTCAAAGGCCTTCTCTGCGTTGATTGAGATGATCATGTGGTTTTTGTTTTTGGTTCTGTTTAT
>JAPYYA010006152.1:0-10063 GCA_028533165.1 Leontopithecus rosalia
TAGATAGACACAGGGCCAAGGAGTGCAGTTTTAGTTAGAACAAAACTGGAAACAACCTAAACACAATTGTTAGAAAAATAGTTAATAAGTTATGACACAGCAGCATGCTGCTCAGCAGTAAAGAATGAAGTTATGGCCGGGCGCCATGGCTCACGCCTGTAATCCCAGCACTTTGGGAGGCGGAGGTGGGTGGATCATGAGGTCAAGAGATCGAGACCATCCTGGTCAACATGGTGAAACCCCATCTCTACTAAAAATACAAAAACTTAGCTGGGCATGGTGACGCGTACTTGTAATACCAGCTACTCAGGAGGCTGAGGCAGGAGAATTGCCTGAATCCAGGAGGCGGAGATTGCTGTGCGTTGAGATCGCGCCATTGCACTCCAGCCTGAGTAACAAGAGGGAAACTCCATCTCAAAAAAAAAAAAAAAAGAATGAAGTTAATCTATAATTCAATGACACAAGACTCTTCAAGACTTTATACAATGCTTTTTAAAGGCAAGTTGTAGAATGATAAGGCACAGTACAAAACCATTTATGTAAACAATTTTTTTTTGAGACAGAGTTTCGCTCGTCACCCAGGCTGGAGTGCAATGGCACAATCTCAGCTCACCGCAACCTTCACCTCCCGGGTAGAAGTGATTCTCTTGCCTCAGTCTCCCCAGTAGCTGGGATTACAGGCATGCATCACCACACCTGGCTAATTTTGTATTTTCAGTAGAGCCAAGATTTCTCCCCATTGGTCAGGCTGGTCTCAAACTTCCGACGTTAGGTGATGTCATGAACTTCTATGTCATGAACACTTGAGATATATAATTTATTTTTGGGAAAAAAGAATAAAGATTTAATTAGTAGATGGGGAACTTCATAGAACAAATTATTTTCACCTTCCCTATGTCTCTATTTTAGCTCCAATTCTATATTGCAATTATTTTTTTTAAATGCACTAATTTTTTTTTTCTTTGAGTTGGAGTCTCGAGCTGTCACCTGTGCTGCAGTGCAATGGCACGATGTCAGCTCACTGCAACCTCCTCCTCCCAGGTTTACGTGATCCTCCTGCCTCAGCCTCCTGAGTAGCTGGGAATACAGGTGCCCACCACCATGCCTGGCTAATGTTTGTATTTTTAGTAGAGACAGTATTTGACCATCTTGGCCAGGCTGATCTCAAACTCCTAACCTCAGATGATCTGCCTGCCTCTGTCTCCCAAAGTGCTGGGATTACGGGTGTGAGCCACCGTGCCTGGCCAGAAGCATATAAGTAAAAAGTTTTGTTTACACTGGGCGTGGTGGCTCATGCCTATAATCCCAGCACTTTGGGAGACCAAGGTGGGCGGATCACCTGAGGTCAGGAGTTTGAGATCATACTGGCCAGGGGGGTGAAACTCCGTCTCTACTAAAAATACAAAAATAGCTGGGCGTGGTGGCACCTGCCTATAATCTCAGCTACATGGGAGACTGAGGCAGGAGTATCACTTGAACTGGGGAGGCAGAGGTTGCAGTAAGCCAAGACTGTGCCATTGCACTCCAGCCTGGGCAACAAGAGCAAAACACCATCTTAAAAAAAAAAAATCGGTAGCTGGAACAGAATTTCAAATCTAGAGGAGCAACTGGGATTGATTCTGTATTTAAACCAAGAGTCAAATGACAGTGGGTCAGGGTTGACAGGCATCTCCTATTGTTAAGAAATCCAAGAATCTGTGGCTGACTTCTACCCATTAGATTCCCCTTCCGGACAATAGGGCTTCTCAGCAAAACCACAGCAAAAGTCACGTCTGCAGGAACATTCTGAGCCTGATTTTGCAAGCTCATTCTTCTGCTGCTCATCAGACATAAGCTCAGCCACCACGCAGTACGTACGAATTACTCTGCCTTAGAGGGTTCCCTTTATGTAGCAATTTGCCGACCTTAGCTCAAACTAGAAGAGGACCCAGTGATGTGAATAAATCTCTTAGTCTTTTTTTTCCATGATAAAGCAAAAAGTTCATTTCATTCTTTACTTAGCTTCACAAGTAAAAAGTACCCAGAAATGGTTGTGTATATGATATGTAAATTCACCAGGAAAGCTGAAGATCCCGACAGCCTCATTTATTCCCAGCAGGTGAGTCAAGGGTGCACACTAGCAAGATGTGATTCCAAGATACTTGGCTTTTGTTTTTAGTTTTTTTTTGCTCTCTGATTTAACTGAGACCTATAATGATATTTGATGCAGGTTTCTGTATTTAATTAATTTAACATTCCAGATTTTTAATTTGCATTTAATTTAACATTTCAGGTTTTTAATTTACCAGAAATTGTTTATCAAATATTCATTTCAGAGACTTGCACGGTATATACAGTACATACCGCTCTTTAATTACTGTGTGGTAAATTAATTCTTCTACCCTTGCCCCTTCATCAGATATTGGATTAAGGGCGTTGCACTGTTTCAACACAGCACATAAACTCGTTTATTAAACCAAGATGGTAAATTGCCCCGTGCATGTGCATTGCTAGTCTGCTTACATGCTTAACCTGATAAAAACTGTTATAGTTAAAACAAGAAATCCCTTATTATTTTAAAGCCAGCTTCTTGGCTTGACAATGCCAGTGTTAAATTTTATATTCAGTTCAGTTATTGGATCTAATTTTGTTCTTTTCTCAGCCCTAGACCTTTAACTCTGCCGTCTCCCTTCCCACCCTTTTTCCCCTGTCCATCCTTATTACCATCCTCTTCTTGCCTGGGGAAGTCTTTGAAATGAGATTACATTTATCATAGCTCTTGCTAACTTTTCTCTGAAACTTGAGCTACCTCAGATTATAGACTTACCTTCTCATCTAAATTTTACACACTATTTCCCTCTTATCCCCTTTCTACTTTTCTGCAAATAATAACCAGTCTTCTAATTTACGCCACATTTAAATTCTGTTGGTCAGGATCATTTCGGAGGGAGAAAATCTTCTCTCTCCATTATATTGTAAGCTGTTGGAGAACACGTTTTATTCAACTGTGCATTGTCTTACACAAATAGGCAAATAGTAAACATTTGTTGGTTGTGTAGATAGATGACCAAAGAGATAAGCCATTGGGTAGACAGGTATGTGCAGTGTGCCTAGTGCCAAACTAGTTCTTTGCTTTTTTTCTCTTTTTTTTTGAGACAGAGTCTTGCTCTGTCACCCAGGCTGGAGTGCAGTGACACGATCTCAGCTCACTGCAACCTCTGCTCCCAGGTTCAAGCGATTCTTCTGCCTCAGCCTCCCAAGTAACTGGGACTACAGGCACGTGCCACCACATCCAGCTAACTTTTGTATTTTTAGTAGAGACAGGATTTCACCATGTTGGCCAGGTTGGTCTCGAACTCCTAACATCATGATCCACCTGCCTCGGCCTCCCAAAGTGCTGGGATTACAGGCATGAGCCACCATGCCCGGCTGCCAAACTCGTTCTTTAAACTACGTTTTCCCATTTAAGTATTTCTCACAATGAGCAACTGTCCCCACTTAACAGATGAGGACACTGAGGCTCAGAGAGTTAAGTGAAGATTCATTTATGATCTTAGAGCTAGCAAAGATCTGAGTCTGAATTTGAACCCCAATCTCTCTGATACTCCTGTACATATTATGGATGGGCAGGACTAGCTACATAATTGGTGGGGCCTCGTGCAAAATTCAATGCACACCCTTTGCTTGAAAATCATTAATCATTCCAAGACAGTGACCACAAAGCAGTAACAAAGCACAAGACAGTGACCACAACGCAGGGCCCTTCTAGGCAGAATACATAGGACTTCACAGGTTGCATGCTCATGAAGTCAGCCCTGTATTAGGGGCTTGAAAGCAGTCATTCTGCACATCCCAGCTCTAGCTCCTCATTCCCAGACTGTTCACTGAATCCTCTTCTTTTTTTTTTTTTTTTTTTGAGACCAAGTCTCGCTCTGTCGCCCAGGCTGGAGTGCAGGGGCACAATCTTGGCTCACTGCAACCTCTACCTCCTGGGTACAAGCGATTCTCCTGCTTCAGCCTCCCGAGTAGCTGGGATTACATGTGCACACCACCATGCCCGGCTAAATTTTGTATTTTTAGCAGAGACGGGGTTTCACCATATTGGTCAGGCTGATCTTGAATTCTTGTCCTGGTGATCCACCCGCCTTGGCCTCCCAAAGTGCTGGGACTGATTTCAAGCGTGAACCTGCGCTTGGCCGTCAGAATCTTCTTAGTGCCTGCACTCAGAGAAATGGTTCCAACTTATCTGTCAGAGCAAAAACAGACCAGTCTCACCCTATCTACAGATCAGAACTTTGAACATTGTTTAGATGCTTGGGGTAAGTTAGATATGCCTCCTAAAATACACTGGGAATACCTTGTAGGGGGGAAAAGAAACCACCTCAAAATATGATTCTATCACATTCTATCATGCCTATAACCACAAGGGTGGCAGATGGGATCTCGGGAAATAGTGTGCTGTGCTCTACAATCCCTCACGACCAAGTCAACTCTCTAAGAATCAGTAACCTGCTTTTTCTACTTAGATGAAACAGATTAGCCTCATAGGCAGGTAAGGAGAAGCCAGATGCTAGATGGGAACCATAAAGAATCACGTGGCAGCAGTGCAGCAGTTGAACTGAGAGTTAGCTGAGCTGAGGGTTAGCTGAGCTGAGGGTTAGCTGAGCTGAGAGTAAGCTGAGCTGAGGGTTAGCTGAGCTGACAGTGCCGCCCCAGAAAGAATTCTCCTCTTTGAACGTCCACGAGCCAATATCTCTGCCAATCTGGTGTGAGCCAAATCTAAGGGGACTTAGTGTAAAACTCAACACGATGCGGTCACAAGCTAAATAACTGCTCCTTCCCAACCCTATGGCCAACTCACTGTGGTTACTATTCTTTTCAAATGAAAGGTAATGACATGTCCATGGGTCTTTCAAGGTATCCTTAAGACACCAATTTCAGAGGTGGGGGCTATTGATAAAATGTCACAAAAGCAGGCCAGACGCAGTGACTCATGCCTGTAATCCCAGCACTTTGGGAGGCCAAGGTGGGCAAATTACGAGGTAAGGAGTTCAAGACCAGCTTGGCCAAGATGGTGAAACATGGTCTCTACTAAAAATACAAAAATTAACCAGGCGTGGTGGTGGGGGCCTGTAATCCCAGAAACCCGGGCGCCTGAGGCAGAGAATTGCTTGAACCCGGGAGGGGGAGGTTGCAGTGATCCGAGATCGCACCACGGCACTCCAGCTTGGGCAACTAAGCGAAATTCTGTCTCAAAAACAAAAAGAAAACAGCTCACCAAAGCAGAGATGGTAAAGTTTTGAAATCTTGTGAACCAGCACAAGGCAGCGTTGACTTTCGTGCTTGTGACCTAGGTGAGCATGTTAAAGGCCAACACAGAATACAGCAAGCACTGAGGTCATTCAAGGTGAGCATATGCACCATATTTTGGATGAACGACTACTCTGACTGCTGAAAGCCAGTTTTTCAGTATCCTTAAGGACAGGGCTCATGTCTGTCTTATTTCTTAAAGAATCCCAGAATTGGCCATGCACAGTGGCTCACGACTATAATCCCAGCACATTGGGAGGCCGAGGTGGGCAGATCACCGGAGGTCAGAAGTTCGAGACCAGCCTGACCAGCATGGAGAAACCCCATCTCTACTAAAAATACAAAATTAGCCGGGGGGCGGTGGCTCAAGCCTGTAATCCTAGCACTTTGGGAGGCCGAGGCGGGTGGATCACAAGGTCAAGAGATCGAGACCATCCTGGTCAACATGGTGAAATCCCGTCTCTACTAAAAACACAAAAAATTAGCTGGGCATGGTGGCGCATGCCTGTAGTCCCAGCTACTCAGGAGGCTGAGGCGGGAGAATTGCCTGAACCCAGGAGGCGGAGGTTGTGGTGAGCCGAGATTGCGCCATTGCACTCCGCCTGGGTAACAAGAGCGAAACTCTGACTAAAAAAAAAAAAAAAAAACAAAATTAGAGGCAGTGAAGGGCAGATGGTGGCGGGAGCAGTGGTCGTGTGCAGGGTGAATGTAGGCTCAGCCTCCGTGGCCATTGTCTCGGCAGCACGGACCATCATAGGCTCCTTCAATGGTGCTTCAGCTGCTGTTCCAGTCCAGGACCTGGGCTCCATTGTCATCAAAGACGTCTTGAAGAGGGCCACTGTGGTTCTGGATGATGCGTCTGAGGTCATCTTTGGACACGTTTTGGCAGCAGGTTGTGGGCAGAACCCTGTTAGACAGGCCAGTGTGGGTGCAGGAATTCCTTACTCTGTTCCAGCGTGGAGCTGCCAGATGATCTCTGGGTCAGGCCTAAAAGCTTTGTGCCTTGTGGCCCAGTCAACAGGGATAGGAGATTCCAGCACTGTGGTTGCAGGAGGCATAGAAAATATGAGCAAGTCTCCTCACTCGGCTCACTTGAGAACAGGAGTAAAGATAGGTGAGATGGCACTGGTTGACAGTAGACTCTCTGATGGCCTTACAGATGTATTTCACAACTGTCATATGGGGATTACAGCTGAAAATGTAGCCAAAAAGTGGCAAGTGAGTAGAGAAGATCAGGACAAGGTTGCAGTTCTGTCCCAGAACAGGACAGAGAATGCACAGAAAGCTGGCCATTTTGACAAAGAGATTGTACCAGTTTTTGTGTCATCTAGAAAAGGTCTAACTGAAGTTAAAACAGATGAGCTTCCTAGCCATGGGAGCAACATGGAGGCCATGTCCAAGCTAAAACCTTACTTTCTCACAGAGGGAACGGGAACAGTCACCCCAGCTAATGCTTCAGGAATGAATGATTGTGCTGCAGCTGTGGTTCTTTTGAAGACGTCAGAAGCTGATAAACGTGGGCTTACACCTTTAGCACAGATAGTTTCTGGTGGCAAGTGGGTGTGGAGCCTTCCATTAGGGGAATAGGACCAATTCCAGCCATAAAGCAAGCTGTTGCAAAAGCAGGTTGGTCACTGGAGGATGTTGATATATTTGAAATCAATGAAGCCTTTGCAGTTCTCTCTGTTGCAATAGCTAAAGAACTTGGACTAAACCCAGAGAAGGTCAACATTCAAGGAGGGGCTGTAGCCTTGGGCCACCCTCTTGGAGCATCTGGCTGTCAAATTCTTGTGACCCTGTTACACACACTGGAGAGAACGGGCGGAAGTCGTGGTGTTGCGGCCCTGTGCTTTGGGGGTGGGGTGGGAATAGCATTGTGTGTTCAGAGAGCATGAACTGCTTAAACTTTGAACAACCTCAATTTCTTTTTAAACTAATAAAGTACTAGGTTATAATACGTGAAATCAGGGGACCAAAGCACAGATGGAAACCATTTCCTACATCCAAAAATCCAAGTTTACAGCTTGTTGTATTTTAATGTATACTCAAGCTACAAGACAATTGCATTTAACATTGTTATAAATAAAGAGACAGAAGATCAATCAAAAAAAAAAAAAAATATATATATATATATAAATAATTAGCCAGTCGTGGTGGCACACGCCTGTAATCCCAGCTACTCGGGAGGCTAAGGCAGGAGAATCACTTGAACCCAAAAGGCAGAGGTTGCAGTGAGCCCAGATCGTGCCATTGCACTCTAGCTTGGACAACAAGAGCGAAACTCTGCCTAAAAAAAAAAAAAAAAAGAATCCCAGGCGTCTAATACAATTGTTCAATAAATGTGGTAGGAGAGAAGGGATGAAAGATATTCCACGGGGAAATATGAGACTTAAGTATTCCATGTTTAGCAGACATAACTGCAAGTTTTGTTTCTTTGCCACTTTATTTCAAAAATAGATGACAGCTGGCCAGGCACAGTGGCTAACGCCTGCAATCCCAGCATTTTGGGTAGCCAAGGTGGGCAGATCTCTTGAGGTCAGGAGTTTGAGGCCAGCCTGGCCAACATGGCGAAACCTCATCTCTACTAAAATGCAAAAATTAGCCAGGTGGGATGGTGAATGCCTGTAATCCTACTCAGGAGACTGAGTCACAAGAATCTTTGATCTGGGGAGGTGGAGGTTGCAGTGTGCCAAGATCATGCCACTGCACTCCAGCCTGGGCAGCAGAGCCAGACTCTGTCTCAAAAATAAATAAATAAATAAAAATAAAATAGCTAACCCTTGAACAGAACCTTTAAGTAGAGTATAACACATGCCAGACACTGTTGTAAGTGTCTTATTTGTACTGACTCATTATGAGGCAGTTCAATCTAATGAGGCAAGTTCAATTATTATCATTCCCATTTTATAGAGAAGCAAACTAAGGCAAAAAAGAGTAAATGGCCTACTCTAGGTCATGCAGCTAATAAAAGGCTGTGATCCACATCTAGAGAGACTGGTTCCAGAGTCTGTTTTGTTTGGTTTCTGTTTTAGAAGACAGGGTCTCGGCCGGGCACAGTGACTCATGCCTATAATCTCAGCACTTTGGGAGGCTCAGGCGGGTGGATCATGAGGTCAAGAGATCGAGACCATCCTGGTCAACGAGGTGAAAGCTCGTCTCTACTAAAAATACAAAAATTAGCTGGGCGTGGTGGTGCGTGCCTATAGTCCCAGCTACTCAGGAGGCTGAGGCAGGAGAATTGCTTGAACCCAGGTGGCAGAGGTTGCAGTGAGCCGAGATCGTGCCATTGCACTCCAGTCTGGGTAACAACAGCGAAACTCCATCTCAATTAAAAAAAAGAAGAAGAAGAAGAAGAAGAAGACAGGGTCTCACGTAGTTGCCCAAGTGGACTGCAGTGACATGATTGTACCACACTGCAGCCTCAAACTCCTGGGCTCAAGCAGTTCTCCCACTTCAGCCTCCCAAGCATGTGGGACTACAGACATGTGCCATCATGCCTGGCTAATTTAAAAAGAAAAAAATTATAGTGATAGGGTCTCACTATTTTGGCCAGGCTGGTCTCAAACTCCTGGCCTCAAGGAATCCTCCTGGCTTAGTCTCCCAAAGCACTGGGATTATAGGTGGACCCAGTGTCAATTCCTAACCCCTATACTACACGTCCTCTTACTGATACTGCATGAGATAATTCTGAGCATTAAATAAAACCACCTGTATTAAGGATTTTTTCCATAGTTTATGTTGCACACAGTCAATTCTATGCTGCCCCCATTGTAACATCGTTGCCTTTCTGGTCTTGGATACTCAGATCTCAGCCAAACAAGTAAAGAACAATCATACCATTTTGCCTACAGATCAGGAATAGCATGGCAGACACATGGAGCTAAAAACAGTTCAGGCGTTCCTAAAGCGAGCTGTGAATTGAGAGAGATGAGACAGTTTCAAGGCTAGGAGTGAAGCTAAGGAGAACCTTGAGTGTCCATGGGGAGGCACTGTAATGTAGGGTAAAGAATATGGGCTTTGGCTGGGTGCGGTGGCTAACGCCTGTAATCCCAGCACTTTGGGAAGCCGAGATGGGCAGATCACCTGAAGTCAGGAGTTCAGAACCAGCGTCGTCAACATGGTGAAACACAGTCTCTACAAAAATACAAAAATTAGCCAGGTATGGTGGCGCATGTCTGTAATCCCAGCTACTCGGGAGGCTGAATTAGGAGAATTGCTCTGACCTGGGAGGCGGAAGTTGCAGTGAGCTGAGATCCCACCATTGCACTCCAGCCTGGGCAACAGAGCCAGGGAGACTCTGTCTCAAAAAAAGAAGAGAAAAAAATTTAGATTAAATAACCCTTGCAATTCTCAACCATGCACCACTCACATCCTACATTTACCAACAACCTTCTGATTAATACCTAGATCCTCAAAAGAGTGTCCTGGTAGAACGATTTATAGTCCTTTTGATATATACCTAGTAATGGGATTGCTGGGTCAAATGGAATTTCTATTTCTAGGTCCTTGAGGAATCGCCACACTGTCTTCCACAATGGTTGAACTAATTTACACTCCCACCAGCAGTGTAAAAGTTTCCTATTTCTCCGCATCCTCTCCAGCATCTGTTGTCTCCAGATTTTTTAATGAACGCCATTCTAACTGGCATGAGATGGTATCTCAATGTGGTTTTGATTTGCATCTCTCTAATGACCAGTGATGATGAGCATTTTTTCATATGTTTGTTGGCCTCTTGTATGTCTTCTTTTGTAAAGTGTCTGTTCATTTCCTTTGC
>JAPYYA010006153.1:0-10063 GCA_028533165.1 Leontopithecus rosalia
AAGGACAAAATGCTAGCCTAAAAGGCAAGGCCAGGCCAGACCAGGACAAAAAAGCAGGACAAAAGGCAAGGCCAGGCCAAAACGCAAGACCAGTCCAGACCAAAAGGAAAGGCCAGGCCAGATCAGGTCAAAAGGACAGAGCAAAAGGCCAGACCAGGCCCAGGCCAAAAGACCAGGCAAGGCCAAAGGCCAGGCCAAACGCAAGACCAGGCCACACCAAAAAAGAAGGCCAGGCCAGACCAAAAGCCCCTGCGGAAAGGCAAGACCAGGTCAAAAGGCATGGCAAGGCCAAAAGGGAAGAACAGGCAAGACCAGGCCAAAAGACCAGGTCAAAAGGTAAGGCCGGGTCTGACCAGGCTAAAAGGCCAGGCCAAAAGGCCAGGACCAAAGGCCGGACCAGGACAAAAGGCAAGACCAGGCCAGACCATCCCAAAAGTCCAGGCCAGGTTAAAAGTCCAGGCCAAAAGACAAGCCCAGACCATGCCGGGACAAAAAACAAGACCAGGCCAGACCAAAAAAGAAGACCAGGAATGGCCAAAAGGGAAGAACAGACCAGACCCAGCCAAAAGGCCAGGCAAGGCCAAAAGGCCAGGCCAAAATGGAAGGCCAGCCCATGCCAGGCCCAAAGTCCAGGCCAAAAGGCCAGACTAGTTCAAAAGACCAGGCAAAAAGGCAAGGCTAGGCCAGACCAGACCAAATGGCCAGACCAAAAGGCCAGGCCGAAAGGCAAGATCAGACCAGGCCAGACCAAAAGGTAAGGCCAGGCCAGAATAAAATGGAAGGCCAAGCCAGACCAGGACAAAAGGCCAGACCAAAAGGTCGGTGAAGGACAAAAGGCCAGACCAAAAGGCAAGGCAAGGCCACGCCAGCCCAAAAGACAAGACCAGGCCAGCCCAAAATGGAAGACCAGGCCAGACCCAAAGGCCAGGCCAAAAGGCCAGACCAGGACAAAAGACCAGGACAAAAGGCAAGGCAAGGCAAGGCCAGACCAAATGGCCAGGCCAAAAGACCAGGAAAGGCCGAAGGCCATTCCTAAAGGCCAGGAAAGGTCAAAAGACCAGGCCAAAAGTCAAGACCATGTCAAAATGCAAGGCCAGGTCAGACCAAAACAGAAGGCCAGGCGTGGCCAAGCTAAAAGGCCCAGCCAAAAGGCAAGACCAGGCCAAAAGGCCAGGCAAGGCCAAAAGGGAAGAACAGATCAGACCAGGCCAAAAGGCCAGGCCAAAAGTCCAGGCCAAAAAACCAAGCCAGGCCAGGCCAAAATAGAAGGCCAGCCCATGCCAGGCTCAAAGACCAGGCCAAAAGGCAAGACTAGGCCAAAAGGCCAGGACAAAAGGTCAGGCCAGGCAAAAGGTTCAGTCCAGGAAAAAGACCAGGCCAGACCAAAGGGTTAGGCCAGGCAAAATGACCAGGCCAGACCAAAAGGACAGGCAAGGCAAGACCAGACCAGAGGGAAAGGCAAGACAAGGCCAGACCTGAAGGCAAGGCAAGGCAAGGTGAGGCAAGGCTAGGCGAAGACAAAGGCCAAGGCCAAGGTAAGGTAAGGCAGACTAGACAAGATATGACAGGAAAAAGGAAGGAAGAAGAAAGAAAGAAAGATGAAATAAAGAAAAAAAGAAAGAAAGAGAGAAAGAGAGGAAAGAAAAAATGAAAGAAAGAAAGAAAAAGAAAAAGAGAAAGAAAGAAAGAAAGAAAGAAAGAAAGAAAGAAAGAAAGAAAGAAAGAAAAAGAGGGAAAGAGAAAGAAGGAAAGAAAGGGAAGAAGGGAAGGAAGGAGGGAAGAAAAAAGAAAGAGGGCAAGGTATGGTGGCTAATGCCTATAATCTCAACATTTTGGGAGTCTGAGGTGGGAGAATTGCTTGAGGCTAGGAGTTTGAGACCAGCCCTGGCAACACAGCAATACTCCATATCTAGTAAAAAAAATAATAATTAATTAGAAAGCCTGGCATGAGCAGTGAGGAAAGGTCACACCACTGCACTGCAGTCTGGGTGATAGTGCAAGACTCCGTTTCAAGGTAAATAACAAAAATAATTACAGTAATAATAACCAATAATACAAAGAAACTAATAAACAACAGCACTAATAACAAACTAGCAGAAGTCAAAAATGTGAAAGTTAATTGAGGTCACAATTAATTTTAGTTAACTTCAACAAAGTTTCTTCTTTAGGCTGTCTCCGTCACTTTCTAAAACAGGGCCTTTCTCTGTCACCCAGGCTGGAGGGCAAAGGTGCAATCATGGCTCATGTCAGTTTCGACATCCCAGAGTCAAGCAATTCCTGTAGTCTCAGCTACTTGGGAGGCTGAGATGGGAAGATCACCTGTGAGAGAGCCTGGGGAGGTTGAGACTACAGTAAGCCAAGATTGCATTCTTACACTTGTTTCGGAAAAACAAAAGTAAATGTAAAACAACAGCAACTTCAGTGTGTAGAAAGAGGAGTAAGAAAAAAACGAAGAGCAACTGAAAGTACTGTTCAAAAAATTGGAGACGAAGAAATGACGTAGTAAACAAGGGACACCTAGTGAATGCAGGTGGTAGTGCTGGTGACCAGAGTTAACTGATCTATCTTAAAAATCTCAAGTTGAGGGTTAAGTCCAAGGCCACCAACATCTGGTGGGCCTGGCAACCCAAGACCTCAGGCCTGGGGCCTTAGGCCCTGGTCTCTGGTCCCTGGTCCCTGGTCCCCGGTCCCTGGTCTTCCAGACAGAGAAGCTGACAGCCACATCAACTTCATGTTGCTCACTTCCCACAGTGGTTGACTTGCCTGCTGATCCAGAAGCCAATGGCTGGTATCTGGTCTGGCAGGTCCCCCTATAGGACAAATGTGGTGCTGGCAGATGAAAGCAGTCAGAAAATTTATATATGCCATAAATAATTATAGGTAGGAGTAGGAAAAAAGAGAAAAAGATGTAGATTCTGGAAGATTCATTTTTCAACAATATCATCATTTTTTAGATGATACAGCAGTCATCTGATCAGCCTCAAAGGGAAACAAAAGGATTCTCATGTTAAAGTATAAGAATTACTAGAGCTACTTTGTAATGGGAACTTTAAGTGGGGGAGATGATTTCTTTAAAAGTTACTAGAAAGTGAGCAACTCAAAACCTCTGTACTTTTATTATTCTCATGGTTTGATGATTTTTAAAAATATTTATAATTTGCTCTATAATTCATAAAGAACTTTCAAAAATATTCTTACTTAACCCTAAGGACAATCACATATGGCAGGTAGGGAGGTATTTTTTCAATGAATGGATGGAGAAACTGGAGTTTAAAGGGGTTGCCTTACTGGCCTATTTCCATATACCTAATAGTAAGGGAGAAAGTAAAATTTAAACCTAGACAATACAATGTGATTTTTGTGTGCATAGGTTTGGGAGCCAGGCTGCTTAAGTTTAGATTCAAGTCTGCCATTTGCTGTGTGAGTCAACTTTTAGTTTTATTTTTTGTAGAGGTTGGAGTCTCACTACATTGTCCATGCTGGTCTCAAACTCCTGGGATCAAGTGATCATTGTGCCTCAGCCTCCCAAAATGTTGGGATTACAGTTGCGAACCACTGTGTCCATTCTACAAATATTTTTAAAAAAAGAAAAAATCTCCTTGGCACCTGTCTTGAGTGTAGCAGTGACCAGTATTGTCTTCAGCTGCGAGGTCAGCCCAGGTCACAGGTAAATACAGGGGCAGAGAGGCAAAACTGCACAGGGCCTGGGTTTCCCTTGAGAGCTGATGCCACCCCATGCTCTCCTCACCAAATGCCTCAGACACGCACCAGCTGACTACTTACTCCCTCAGCTCTCTACTTAGAAATCACCACCTGAGGTTCAGCGCACTGGCACATGTCTGTAATCCCAGCACTTTGGGAGGCCAAGGTGAGGGGGGTGGGTGGATCACCTGAGGTCAGGAATTTAAGACCTTGGGACTGGGTTGGTCCCTAGAGGTCATCTTTAGGCAGTTTGCCTCCAGAACTTTATCCAAAGTCTGAAACAACAAGGAGATGGCAGGTCCTGAGGGACAGAAAATAAGACAGTGCTAGGGAGGGAAGCTACCCCCTATCCCACCCCAGGGGGCCTCTGGAACCTCCCAGTTTGGTAAGTCTCCAGGAACCCAGTCCTATGACTCCCCACTACAGTCCCTAGGTCCTGGCCTCACTTATAAATGCTTCCAGCTGCCCAGATTCATGGGGTCGGGGACCCAGAAAGAACTGAGCCCTGCCTCCCAGGCCTTACCCTAGGAGGTTGGGGTGGAGATGGGGCTGGACACATACACTCTCTGCTGGGGACAGTCAAGGGTTGGGGAGCCCTGAGAAGGTTGCCAAAGCTTAGCCTTAGTTTTGAGATAATTTTCTAAGGCACAGAGAGATCACTAGAAAGGGGTTTTGAAGGGTGAATAGGAGTTAGCCAGGTGCATTAGGCGGAATTCATTAGACAGAAAAAAATGACCTCTCTCTACCTCCATTCCTGCTGCAGCACCCAACTCCTTCCTTGCCTCAGTCCTGCCACTCCATGTCCCTGTAGCCCCTTCCCCAGCCTGGGAATCTTGGAGTCCCCTCAACCCCCAGTAACATGCCTGGCAAGTCACATACCTCACAGGGTGGAAGCTGCAGACGTCAGCCAAGTTCAGGCCAAGAGGTTACTCCCCATCCCCCACCAGGGGCCATTTAACCCATCAGGCCATCCCATCCCACCCTGTACCCACCCCTTCCTGCCTAGGCCCCATCCAGATGACACCTGGACCCCAAAGCAGATCAATGAAGGCACAGTAGCTGCACATGAATTCAGGCTCTTAGGTTAGGCCTCTGGTGGCGCTGGCTAATCACCAGGCCATTTACGCACATTGGTCACGTATGCCTTCGCTGATTGGTAGGCTCTCCCTGGCCATCACCAAGCTGTCACTCAACAAGCCAGGAGCCTTTGTTTAACCCTTTCAGTCCAGCTGCCCAGAAGGATGGAATTGCAGAGCCATAGGCAATTTGGGCTTCCAGCTGGGGTGGGGATACTTAGGATGGTGTGGGGCTTGAGGCTTAGAAGGTGGAACTTGGAGAGAAATAGGTGGTGAGTAGTTGCATCTTTTAATGCATTTTTAGCCCTGTTGGGTGGTGGCTTAAGGCTGGAGGTGAGGAGTGGGAGGTGGGAGGTGGGTGGGGGTGAAATCTTTAGTGCTCTCACCCCAATTCTTAGATATGAGCTAATTACATTTTCCTCAATATTAAATAACATGCAATGCAGACGAAGCTTTAAGTCCTGGAGAGAACTTACTGGGTCCCCTTGATGGTCCTAGCCCCAGGCTATGCATTTATCACCGAATCTTCCCAAATGCTCTTCCCGCCCAGTGACAAAGGCTCTGAGAGGAGAAAGCAGGACAGCAAAGGCCCTGAGCCTGGTATAAGATTGCCAGATCCAAGCCCAGGGTGGGAGAGAGTATTCCAGACGGGAAGCGTGGAAGTTCTCAGGCAAAGCTGAGCTGGTTACCTGAGCAGACAGGGAGGCTAGTGGGGCTGCATGTGCTCAGAATACATGTCAGAGAGGTAAGTGGGTTGCTACTGAGAGAGAGAAACCTGCTATGTGGGGTCACAGGGATGGGGTAAGGGGATTCTGGTGTTCTGTTTTGACCTATTCAAAATATGAGGCCAGGCACCATGACTCACCCCTATGATCCTAGCACTTTTGGAGACTGACGTGGGAGGATCACTTGACCACAGGAGTTGGAGACTAGCCTGGGCAACACAGGAACACCCCATCTCTACAAAAAAATTTAAAAATTAGCAGAGCTTGGTATTCATACACCTGTAGTCTCAGCTACTCAGGAGGCTGAGGGAGGAGGATTGTGTAAGTCCAGGAGGTTGAGGCTGCAGTGAGCTATAATCGTGCCACTGCATTCTAGTCTGAGCAACAGAGCAAGGATCCATCATAAAACCTATGTATTTATGGCAGCAGTTCTGCAGTGAGAGCCCAAGTTTCTTTATGTTTGCCCAAGATGTGGTACTGGCATTGGCTGTTCACTCTTCCAGGGACAGTCTCCCTCAGACACCCATCAGCTGGCTCCTTCCTCCCTCAACTCTCTACTTAGAAATCACCACCTGGGGCTCAGTGCGGTGGCACATGCCTGTAATCCCAGCACTTTAGGAGGCTAAGGTGGGAGGGGCGGATCACCTGAGGTCAGGAACTCAAGACCAGCTTGGCCGACATGGTGAACCCACACCCACTGAAAATACAAATATCAGCCAGGTGTGGTGATGCATGCCTATAACCCCAGCTACTCAAGAGGCTGATGTGGGGGAATCACTTGAACCCAGTTACAGGGAGCTGAGATGGTGCCACTGCACTCCAGCCTGGGTGACAGAGTGAGACTCTGCCTCAAAAGGAAGAAAGAGTTCATGACCAGCCTGAACTCTGACAAAGCCGTATCTCTACTAAAATTACAAAAATTAGCTGGGCATGGCAGCAGATGCCTGTTATCCCAGATACTTGGGAGGCTGAGGTAGGAGAATCACTTGAACCTGGGGGCAGAGATTGTAGTGAGCTGAGATTGCACCATTGCTCTCTATCCTGGGCTGCAAGAGTGAGACTTCATCTCAAAAAATAAAAATAAAAAAAGAAAGTAAAGAAAAGAAAGAAATCACCTCACCTCCTTTAAGAGACCTCCCAACCCTTCCTTCCTTCACCTTCCTTTATCTTCCTTTCTTTTCTTTTTGTAAGACAGAGGGAGGTGGATGGGAGTCTCAATATGTTGCCCAGGCTGGTCTCGAACTCCTGACCCCAAGTAATCCTCCCACCTCTACCTCCCAAAGTACTAGGAATTACAGGCATAATCCACTGTGCCACTGCTGGGCCTGTATCTCCCTTTCTTATTTTATTTTTCTTCAAATGTGGTTTGGATGCAGCAAATTTTGTAATCTCAGTGGCTCCTGTGGCAGGAGCCTCCCACAATGGCTCTAAACCCTGCATGTTCACAATGCAGAGAACACCATCAGGATTCTGCTACAGAGATGCCTCCCATCCTCTGGCCTCCCCATGTGACACAAGCACCCAAGTAGCTCTGCTGACTTGAGTTGCAAACCCAGCCAGAGAAGCTCTCCTCTGTTTTCTGTTCTGTGCTCTGTCACTGCAGGGAACTGAGGATTTCCATGCTGGGACAAGCAACACTGGAAGGTGGTAATGTCCACACATAACTTGGGTATTGCAGCTGGTCAGTGAGGAGAAAGTGGGGAGCTGTGAGAAAAGAGCTGCAGAGAAGGTTCCTACCCATGAATGCTCCACTGTCCCATCATCATTATTTTTTAAATATTATTTATTATTATTTGAGATGGAGTCTTGCTGTGTCATCAGGCTGAAATGCAATGGAATGATCTCTGCTTGCTGCAACCTCTGCCTGCTGGGTTCAAGCTATTCTCCTGCCTCATCCTCCATAGTAGCTGGGATTACAGGCACCTGCCACCATACCTAGCTAATTTTTCATATTTTTAGTAGAGATGGGGTTTCACCATGTTGGTCAGGCTTGTCTCGAACTCCTGACCTCGTGAACTGCCTGCCTCGCCCTCTCAAAGTGCTGGAATTACAGGCATGAGCCACTGTGCCTGGAAGGATTGGGGTCTTTTGAAGGTCAAACTATGGATCCTAGTTTACATTTTACCCTGTAAGAACCATCCCTTCCAGCTGGCTGCAGTGACTCATTCCCATAATCCCAGAACTTTGGGAGGCTAAGGTGGGCAGATCACCTGTTTCAGACCAGCCTGTCCAACATGGTGAAACTCTGTCTCTACTAAAAATACAAAAATTACCTGGCCATGGTGGTGCACTTCTGTAATCCAAGCTCCTTGGGAGCCTGAGGCAGGAGAATTGCTTGAACCTGGGAGGTGGAGTTTGCAGTGAGCAGATTGCACCACCACACTCCAGCCTGGATGATAGAGGGAGACTCCATAGGGAGGGAGGGGGAGAGAGGGAAAAAGAGAGGGGGAAGAGGGGAGGCGGGAGGGGGGAGGGATAGAATGAATGAGAGATTGGACTTGGAGGGGGACATGGCTTCTCCTGGTTCTGTGGTCAAGAGACCTGACCACCCAGCCAATTGGTATAAATTTAGACCTAAGCTTTGCCACAGTTGGGTAAACAGGCGTTTTAGGTCATTTAGGGCAAATTCCCAGCTGGCCAATTCTTCATTCCAATCACTTCCTAAGTGAAAGGGATGGCTTTATCCCAGGGAGAAGCTGTTCTGAATTGAATTATGGTCTCTGCTGCCCTCTACAGGTCAAACGTTATATGAATGCTTCATTGACGTAACTTACATAAGGTGAGGTTATATATTTCAAGCATACCTTTCAATTATTTTTAATCAATTTGTCTAATTGCACAGCCATCACCACAATCTAATTTTAGAAAATTTTCATCGCTAGGAGAATTTCACTCTTGTCTGTTTTTCTTTCTTTTTTTTGTAAAGATGGGATAGAGACCTTCATATCTTTAAGTCAATTATTCTTTTTTTTTTCCAAGATAGAGACTTGCTCTGTCTCCCAGGCTAGAGTGTAGTGGAGTAATCTTGGCTAACTGCAACCTACAGCAGGTTCAAGCAATTCTCTTGCCTCAGCCTCTCTAGTAGCTGGGATTACAGGCAGCTGCCACCACACCTAGCTAACTTTTTGTATTTTTACTGGAGACTGGGTTTCACCATATTGGCCAGGATGGTCTCAAGCTTCTGATCTCAGGTGATCCACCTGTCTCAGCCTCCCAAAGTGCTGGGATTATAGGTGTAAGCTATTGCACCCAGCTCAATGGTTCTTAAATTTGAGTATGCATCAGAATCACCTGGTAGGGGTGATTGTTAAAACTCAGATTGTGGGCCCCTAATCTAACAGTTTCTGAGGCAGCAAATCTGGGCCTAGGGCCTGAGAATGTGCATTCCTGGCAAGCTCCGAGGTGACCATGCTTCTGCTGCCACCCCTCTGGGAACCACAGTTTGAGAACTGTTCCTCTCAGTACTAAAGCTCAGGCCAGCTGCGGTGACTCATGCCTGCCTGTAATCTCAGCACTTTGGGAGGCCGAGGATGGTGGATCATGAGCCCAGGAGTTCAAGACCCTCCTGGCCAACATAGTGAAACCCCTTCTCTACAGAAATACAAACATTAGCTGGGTGTGGTGGCACACACCTGTAATCCCAACTACTCTGGAGACTGAGGCAGGAGAATCGGTTGAAACTGGGAGAGAGAAGTTGCAGTGAGCCAAGATCATGCCTCTGAACTCAAACCTGGTGACAGAACAAGACCTTGTCTCATAAAAAAAAGAAGAAAAAGAAAAAGAAAAAGATAATAGTAAAGTTCAATATTCTATTTTTGGGTTTGCAATGGTGGACACTTTTGATTCCATGTGATAATAGAGGATAGAGCTCTTTTACATGCCCCAGTCTCCTTGCCCACTCCCTTTTTATTTGAGACAGGTCTTGCTGTATCATCCAGGCTGGAGTGCAGTGGCATGATACTAGCTCACTGAAGCCTTGACCTCCCAGGTTCAAGCAATTCTCCTGCCTCAGCCCTGCCCAAGTAACTGGAACAACAAGTGTGCACCACCATGCTTGCTAATGTTTGTGTTTTTTGTAGAGACTCAAAAAAAAGTATTATAGCTTTACTGTGGAATATACATTTTCTCAATATAAATATAATATCAATATATTTAAAAAAAAGATCCTGCCACCCCTCTGCTGATACTCCTCCTATGGCCTCACTCTCCTAGAAGCAAAACTGAAATTTGGGGGATCTCTCTCTCTCTCTCTCTCTCTCTCTCTCTCTCTCTCTCTCTCTCTCTCTTTCTTTTGAAATGGAGTCAGGCTCTGTTGCCCAGGCTGCAGAGTAGTGGAGCAACTGCAACCTCCACCTCCCAGGTTCAAGTGATTCTCCTGCCTCAGCTTCCCAAGTAGCTGGGATTACAGGAGCATGCCACCACACCTGGTTAATATTTTGTGGTTTTAGTAGAAACGGGGTGTCACCATGTTAGGCAGGCTGGTCTCAAACTCCTGACCTCAGGTGATCCACCCACCTCAGCCTCCCAAAGTTCTGAAATAACAGGTGTGAGCCACTGTGC
>JAPYYA010006154.1:0-10063 GCA_028533165.1 Leontopithecus rosalia
GGGAAGGGAGCACCACACACTGAGGTCTATTGGGGGAAATAGGGGAGGGACAGCGCGGGGGGGGAGCGGGGGAGGGATGGCATGGGGAGAAATGCCAAATATGGGTGAGGGGGCAGAAGGCAGCAAAACACACTGCCACGTGTGTGCCTATGCAACTATCTTGCATGTTCTGCACATGTACCCCAAAACCTAAAATGCAATAAAAATAAAAATAAAAAAAATAAAAATAAAAATAAAGAACACTCTAAATCCCCTAAAACCTTCTGAATTATATGGAGCTTATTTGTTCTTTCCCACATCTATGCTGTCTCCAGAAAAATATTTTGCAACTTGCAATATGTCATCCATACACTTTATACCCATGTATAGGAAGGACATAATGTCCTATAATCTGATGATTCAGAAAAGTCCTGATGAATATTCTTGGGAAGTAAAATAAAAGATGCTAATATTTATGAGGCCATATTACTTAATAGCTACTTGATATATGATCACTCATCACATTCTCTCAGATGAATATCTACAATTTAGATATTTATTATCCCTTTACTGAAGAGAAACTGAGACTGATTGAGAATAAATATTTCCAAGGTAACACATTTATCATGTATCTGAGACAAAACCTGAATTTAGTTCTGACTAATTCTAAAACCTTCTGCAATAATCAGGGTAGGTTAAATTATACTGCAATAATAAGCAAAACCATTTTCCCCCAAAATCAAGCAAACAGAAATATGAAATTCCTGTGGATTATAACCAGTAAGGCTATATCTTAATTGCATTAGGGATATCCTTCATAAGTTGGTTCAGCTCTTCAACATTATTTAAATTTTGAGACCCAGAATAATAGAGCAATTTCTTTCTAGAACATAATTATTCCTATAAATAAGGAAAACAGATACACCAAACTACCAGCAAACTGGCTCTTAAAGCTTCTGCTTGAAAGTGATACCACACACATCTGTTATTTCATTAACACAACTCATATGTCCCAAGTATGATGAAAATGCAATAGGGGAGTATAATCCTCCATTCGTGTAGAACAATGAGTACTTGTGAGACATAATGCAACTCACCACATTCATTTCCCATTTGCACATTCTTTGTTCTTTAAATTCTCTTCTTAAACCTTTCCACTTGCTATAATTTGTTCTTTACATTCCATAAACATTGAGTAGCAGAAATACTAATTACCAAGAGAAAAAGCAATGGTGCATCTTAGGCATGTGGTTTCTAGTGCCAGTAGTAGTTATTTGAGGCAGATAACACATGATATGATCCACTATGATATGAGTAGAACTTCTCAATATTCTTGGATGGAAATCATGGAAAAAGTGGAAGTGCTGAGATTCTATGAGGAGTGATATTAGGGTAATTCCTATATATGTCACAATTTATTTTATCCCACAGTTTGGTAAGGCCCAAGAATCTCTGGTTTGTTAGTACTACTGTTAACATAGTCATGTAAAGACAGCTCTTCACTCTATAAATGCTTAGCATTTTATTCTGTTCAAACTGATAATCTATGAGAAAATATCCGAAGCTATGAATATCAACCTATGTTTCCATGATTGTCAAGAAATGAAATAATAAGAAGAAATCAAATTTTTTAATTCCTGATGCCCATACTCTAAAATCATCTTATTTAAAGACCAGAATGTCCAGGCATGTCCTTGGAAGGACAAATTACTGCAGGCTTCCTTCAGAGCTCCATTTATTTAAGACTCTTTCTCTGAATTAACCATATCACCATCAACTTTGGCTCCTTCATAGCCTGTCAGCAGACAAAAAAGAGCTGAGTGTGATCAGAAACAGGTTTGAATGATGGAATGTATGCAACAAAAATGGCATTTTACTGTACATATAGCTTATAGACTGCTTTTTAGTTAGCAATTCTGCTGGTCTCTTTCAGTGTCAAAACTAGGTAATGATATATATACATAGTAGTTCATACAAAATTATTTAATCATACTTCTTGTTTTAGACATCTAATTGGTTTCCAGTATTGTTTATAACATTTAATGTGCTACAAAAAACCCACTTGATTAGAAGTCATTTTCTTTTTTTAGAAAAAAAATATGTTCTTAAAAAAGATTTTGAGTACTATGATTTTGGATTTCAAAATATACATAGTTTGATTTTTTTTTGCTTGGTATCCTTCCTGGACTGCACAAATATTTCTTTTCACTTTTTCCATACATAATTGTCTACATAAAACAATAGAATTATTTCAAATATCTGACAACCTAATGGAAATAAGTACATCAGTATTTTAACATGTAGTTTTTATTGATTAGCAATTTCCAACATTTTTAACATATTCCTGTCTTTTGAACATCTGGGTTTATTATCTTGTAAATTACCATGCCTTTTTCATTTTCTCTTGGAATATTCATATCTTTTCTATAAATGCATAAGACCTATTTGTATAGATGATGCTAACCCTCTGCTATCATATATATTAAATTATTGTATCCATTCTTTGGTTTAATTTTTCCAATTGTTTTAGAAATATAATCTGTCAATATTTTACTCTGCAGTTTCTGCCTTGATGTCTATGTACAGTCAAGGCTGTAGACACACTAGGCTCTGGTGAGGACTGAAGGATGCATAAAGTAGATGGGTGATCACAAACAATATACTAGTGAATAAGAAACATGGCTTGAGGCTGGGCACAGTGGCTAACACCTGTAATTCCAGCACTTTGGGAGGCTGGGGTGGGTGGATCACCTGAGGTCAGGAGTTCAAGACCAGCCTGACTAACATGGTGAATCCCTGTCTCAACTAAAAAAAAAAAAAAAAAAAAATTAGAGGGGCCTGGTGGCATGCTCCTGTAATATCAGCTACCTCAGAGGCTGAGGCAGGAGAATCTCTTGAACTTGGGAGGCAGAGGTTATAGTGAACCAAGATCGTACCATTGCACTCCAGCCTGGGCAACAAGAACAAATCTCTGTCTCAAACAAACAAAAAAAACATGGCTTGAGAAGGGAGCTATGGAATTATAAGCGGGGATAATAACTTGCTCCGTTTCACTTGAAAATTGAGTGGCAGAAAATCAATTACTAACTTTGGCTGCTCTCTGAGTTTTCCTTTGTTTTTATTGTAAACCACCAATGCTTCCTTTAAAATGCTTGAGTGTGCGTGTGTATGTATGTATGTGTGGTAATTTTTTTTGCAATCCATTGACTTATGATTCTAAAAATAACATTTTTGCAGACAATATCATTAATCCCATTTGATAAATAAAAGGAAAAATAAAAGCATAAATATTTTTCCTTGCATCACAACAAGGACATGGCCATAACTTGATTCAAATCTCCACTTCCCACCAGAATCTCTTTTGTATAATAACATGTGGTTTCCCCTGTTACTCTTTGCTGAATAAGTTGGCTGATATAAGAATCATCAGTTAAGTTTTCTTTAATGACATTAAGTTTACTATAAAATAAAATCCATATTAGTTTTAATACTTTGTTATTTCCTCATAATGTACACATAGTTTATAATCTGCACATTATGAGAAAATAACACAATATATTTATTACCAATTTTACTATTATAAAAGCAGTTTCAGAGAACTAATAGTTTATAACATTAGTCAGAATTATTTGAGGGATCTTTGTTATACCCTTGATATTTCCACTGGAAAAAAGAATTGAGTTAGGCCACAATTAAAGGAACACATATATCTGGTTCTAACTCAATATTTACTTATTAAAATAGTATCTGAACATGTTGCCTCATATCATTTGAGCATTTTACTATGTCCAACCATTTTTATAAACTTGGTGAAATAAGATGTATACATTATAGACTGATATCATTTGGATCTGTGTCCTCACCAAAATCTCATGTCAAGTTGTAATCTCCAGTGTTGGAGGTGGGATGCCTGATGGGAGGTGGTTGGATCATGGGGACAGAGTTCTCATGAATGGTTTTACACCATTCCCTACATGTTGTTCTCATGATAGAAAGTGATTGAGTTATGAGATTTGTTTCAAAGGTGTGTAACACCTTGCCTCTCTCTATCTTGCTCCTGCTTTGGCCATGTAAGTTGTGCCTGCTTCCCCTTTGCCTTCCTCCATGCCTAGAAGTTTCCTAAGGCTTTCTCAGAAGCAGAAGCTTCTATGCTCTGGTATATACTTTAGAACAGTGAGCCAATTAATCCTATTTTTAAAATAAAGTATACAATTTCAGGTATTTCTTTATAGCAATGTGAGAACAGACTAAAATGTAGACCTATAAAATATGGAAAGTGGGTAGCATGTGTCATTGATGTTTTACAAACATAGATAAAAAAGCTCAATTTATGTGACTTCCTTAAAATCAAATTTAGCGACATGTTTGTATGATTCATCTAATTTATTCATTACATATTTATTGAGATCACTGTATGTGTCAAGCACTATTCTCACCACAGGGGGCATAACTGTGGAAAAAAGACTAATGAAAGTTACCTTGTGTGTGGTAAGTCTACTGTTAGTCTGTGGAGGAGGAGAGCAGTAAATACATGTAAAAAATGTGTTTGCATACATGTTTTGCATATATCAGTACATATAAAATATGTATGATCTTACAGTATTTTAGAAAGTAGTAAGTACTAGAACAAGGTAAGGGAAATTAGGTGTGCAGGCAAGCTGCAAGGTCATAAAGAGTGTCAGAAAAATCATCAGAGAAATTCTAGAATGTGAGCAAAGATTTGAGGATGAGATAGAGTGGTGTACAGGTATCTGAAGGCATCTTGCGGAAGAGCAAAC
Source organism: Leontopithecus rosalia (assembly GCA_028533165.1). Lineage (NCBI taxonomy): Eukaryota > Metazoa > Chordata > Mammalia > Primates > Cebidae > Leontopithecus > Leontopithecus rosalia. The sequence goes on from JAPYYA010006154.1 coordinate 4,758, forward strand.
AATTGAACAGTCCATGTATTGACCCTTAGGCTAGAGAGTGATGGTTTTTCAAGGAACACTAAAACGTAAGCATGGGCTGGGTGTGGTGGCTCACGCCTGTAATCCCAGAACTTTCGGAGGCTGAGGTGGGCAGATCACAAGGTCAAGAGATTATGACCATCCTGGCCAACATGGTTAAACCCCGTTCTACTAAAAATACAAAAACTAGCTTGGCATGGTGGCATGCGCCTGTAGTCCCAGCTGCTTGGGAGGCTGAGACAGGAGAATCGCCTGAACCAGGGAGACAGAGGTTGCCCTGGGTCGAGATTGCACCACTGCGTTTCAGCCTCAGTGACAGAGCGAGACTGCATCTCACAAAAAAAGTAAGCCTGGAAAGAAAAAAGCACATTAGAAGACAGTCATAGAAATGAAGGACAGCATGTTAATTGTAGCCAAGTTATGAAGGGCTCCACAGAATTTTTAAATTAGTTTTATATATTTAATATAAAGAAACACACACAATTTGAAATAGATTTTGGGCTCATAGAACTTAGATATATCATGCTCAGCTGAATCCAGGGGCTCAAATTATGTCAGCAATTTTGTTTTTTTTTTCCTGCTTTCTTCACTGTGATGACACTATTCTCTGCTTGTGCTATTTGCATTGCTCCATAAATCTTTAAGATGCTACTTGCAGCCTTTGCTACCAGTTTAACAACTGCAGTTAAAAATATTTTTCCGGCCGGGTGCGGTGGCTCAAGCCTGTAATCCCAGCACTTTGGGAAGCCGAGGCTGGTGGATCAGGAGGTTAAGAGATCGAGACCATCCTGGTCAACAGGTGAAACCCCGTCTCTACTAAAAATACAAAAAAAAAAAATTAGCTGGGCGCATAGTGGCGCGTGCCTGTAATCCCAGCTACTCAGGAGGCTCAGGCAGGAGAATTGACTGAACCTAGGAGGCAGAGGTTGCGGTGAGCCGAGATCGCGCCATTACACTCCAGCCTGGGTAACAAGAGCTAAACTCCGTCTCAAAAAAAAAAAAATTTCCCCCAGTGATATGCCAATACAATTAAAGAAACTCAACCAGCTTTGTTTCATCATTTGTCAACCCCTAAAACACTCATTATTGTGAGTAAGATGTAATGCTACAATTTGAAAAGTCTAGAATTCATTATAACTTCTGTATTTCAGGTGAGAGGCTTAGACTTGATAGTCCACTAGAACCACATTGGATTGGGTCGACTTCTTTCCACAAAGAAAGGGATGCCGATGAGAACAAATGAACATCTACCCCTACTTTAATGCCTAGTAAATGGAGTAAAATCATACATATCTTCTGATTTCAAAACCTGTTCTCTTTCTTTTTACAAGAATATCATTTTGGTTGTAAACCCCTTAATATCTAGGGTTCTGATTCTTTATATGGTTGACTGACTACCTTCTTTATGCCACACCATTGCATAATCTCGTGTGTCCAGGTTCTTTCTAAAATCACATGCACAACTATGTAAGAGGGGCTCTCAGTTTAGAGTGAAAACATAAATAGCACTACTCCTCTTCCTATAGTTTCCAACAAGTACTCAGAAAAGCACTCTCTATACCTACCATAAAGACCTAAACAGTGTAGCATTGAATTCTTTGTGTAACAGATACAGAATTCTTTGAAAAAATACTCCAAATTCATATCCTGTAAGTGAAATTGTACATGTTAATGAGTTGAGATCACATTGAGTCCTTTTTTACGCGTTGATGAGCTATGAAAGGGCCAAGGCTAATAGTTATGTGGTTGATTCAGAGAAAGAGACTTAAATAAAGGGGACTCTAGAAATATTCAGTAATTTGCCCTTTCATGGACATTCCTGGATAGTTGTCTTTCAATAAAATGATTTTAGAGCATGGTGTTCTCAGAATATGAGTGTTAATAATTTTTTGGATGTGACCCTAGGTGGATATATATACTCCCTGCATTCAGTTCTGTGGCATGATTACAATTAGGCATATTGACTTTGAATAGGGAAAGTTAGGAATATATTCTATAGAATTTACCTTAGGCAATAGAGGGCTGTGGAAAACAATGCCTCTGAATAGCCTACTTCTGTCTCCACAAACTTCTCTTCCTGTTTTATTCTGGTATATCTCTGTATATCCGAAAAGAAGAGTGAAATCAGAGTAATGCTGAACTAATAACTAGAAGTTTAGATTGAAAATAAGTATGAACAGCTAGTTTGTTAGTTTCAGGAGTTTGTTTATTTAACAAGCCTGAAGATTAAAGTCAAAAGGCAAATTATTGAATTCTTTGCTGTTTTATAGCATGTATCTTTCTGAATCATACAAAACTATATGTTTAGTTACCTGTAAATTCTGAAATGTTAGCCTCTACAATCCACTTGATTGGCAATGCAAAAATATGAGAAATACTTAAAAATATTGTTATTACAAACCAATCCCTCACAGGCTTAACTTTGTCATAACAGATTTTGAGTGATGTAATTTGACCTGCATTAGTTCTGAATACAATGATAAACAATTTCAGCGAACAACTTGGGAATATATAATAGGTCATACCAAGATTCATTTAAATTCACACTAGGCTCTGGGATTTCTTAATGGAATCTTGAGTTTTTATTGATTTCAAAATATACAGAAACATAATGACTGTGTTTTGTTTTGTTTCCTGTGTGCTAAATTACTTTAAGTAATTAAGACTGCAGAGTAAAATACTTTGAACCATCACTCTTCTAGTTGCCAGAGAGACATTCATTAGTTTGCATTAAATTCAATTGTATTTGTAATCGCATCAGGAGTAAAATACCTCCCTTTGTGCAACAAATATTGAATAACTTCTTGCTCTAAAACAGGTTTTCTCAAGCTTGGCACTATTGCTATTTGGGGCTGGATAATTATTACATGGGTTGTGCTGTGCATTGTACTTTATTTAGCAGATTCCCTAAATTCAAGTCACTATATGTTAATGTAACTCTCTTCCCCCACCACACACACATGCACACACACACACACACACTCGTGTTATAACACGAGTTATGACAACAAAATTTCTCCACATACTAAATATTCCCTGAGAAAAAATCACTCAGATTGAGAACCACGACACTACAAAAATGGCAACTATCATAAACAAAGGGGGCAGTCAAAAATTTTTAAAGAGAAATGTAAAGTTAAATGTTATGTAGTCAAATAACCCTTCCAATTACAGATTACTAATTTAAATAAGAGAAAAGCTTATGGAATTGACTAAGGGCACATCGAGCCAGGATTTAACTCAGCTATCTCAGGTCTCTATCAAATGCCTTATAATTAATCACTATAGAGAAAATAAAATGGTATAGAACATATAAAGCCGATTATATTTCTTATTTGTTGAAATACTTTAAAAATTATATTTTATGGAAATTGACATATATTTTAGCAGTTACCTATTTATGTAAAAACTTTTCTATTTTCATAAATATAACTTTTCCTTGTGAAAATAAAATATTCAAATAAGTTGCTAGCTTTGATTAAAACACAAATAATGCATAATATAACATTAGAAAAGAAAAAAATAATTATTTTTATTAGAGCTTGAGATGTTAGTGACTCAATTATATACATTATAGAATTTCTATTAGAAATATTCCACACTTAAAGACTACATTAAAATAAATTATTTTTACAATATTAAGAAAAATAAAAAATATATTTTTAAGTTTATCATTGTCCCTAGTGTTTTGTCTGAAGAAGATTGCTAGTATGTGTTTGTGTGTATGTGTATGTGTGTGTGTGTTGTGGATAATAAGAATTGAAATATAATTTTCTTCCTAAATCAATTTTCTAAATGTGTTATCTTTACAATAAAAACAATTTCTTAATAACTCCTGTATTATTTCCCCCCTCAGGAGATATAACCTTAACTGCTGTTGGAGGTGTTGAGTGATAATTCTTTCTTGCTAATTTCTGCTAAAAAGGGGTATTGTGTGTGGGGGACAGCAGTTGGGGCTCCCCCTGAGGTTGGTCTAAGGGTTCTCGGAAGAATGGCATGTCCCTGTGTGACTCTGTCTGCAGCACCATTTGATTGCTTCTAGGCAAAAAGATAAATTTTTACAAGAAGGTTTACAAGATAGAGTTTGAATGTGAGCATTAAGATTACCATTGTTAGTGGGGGTACTGTAAACCTAAACTATGACAGTAGAGTTTGATAACCATTAGTTACACCAATGGTTTGGAATACCAGTTTGCCTCCACTATATGTCACAGTACACTATAAGAAATGTAAAAATAAAAGTAACATTTTCCTTGAGAAAAACATGTATTTCCCCCTTGACTTGCCATTAAAGGATAACTTTAGGCTTAGGCCATTCTTATAACATGTGATATGATTAAGAGAAATAAATTATGAGGTGGCTAAAATAACTTTAGTGTTAATCTTGGCAATTATTTTTATTTAGTTATTAAATTCTTACATGACTTTCACAGACCCTCTTACAACATATTCAAACTTTCTGACTTGTCCTAAACATTCTTCCTTAAAACAACAAGTCATTTCTTTTTAGGACAAAAATTTACCATGCAACACCCTTTCTTATATAAGATATCTTTTCTATAACCTTCCTTCCATAGCTTAAGAGTGCACCATATTACCAATTTTCAATAAAAAGTCCTGTCAAACTTAATGATAGTAAAACTTTTCTGCTTAAGTCTTTACTGTAACTATTACTACTGCTATAAACAAAACAAATTTGACTAAATCCTTCCTGCAATTATTAATCCTGCTATAAAGATGATAATTAGGCAAAATATTATAGCCATTAGAATGTTAAGACTAAAATTCCATATTGTGGGTGCCACAGTGTACAGCATTATTGCAATAATAGTCTGACTACAGCAATTCCCACAAAAGTGGCTTAGTAAATTATTTTTGTTTAAAACTTCACTTGCTGAGATATAACATTCCACTAAAATTAACTCCAGATGGATTAAAGACTTAAACATAAGACCTGGCACCATAAAAATCCTAGAAGAAAATCTAGGCAAAACCATTCAGGACATAGGAGTAGGCAAGGACTTCATGACCAAAACACCAAAAGCATTGGCAACAAAAGCCAAAATAGACAAATGGGACCTAATCAAACTCCACAGCTTCTGCATGGCAAAAGAAACAGTCACTAGAGTGAATCGGCAACCAACAGAATGGGAAAAAATGTTTGCAGTTTACCCATCTGACAAAGGGCTGATATCCAGAATTTACAAAGAACTCAAACAGATTTACAAGAAAAAAGGAAACAAGCCCATCCAAAAATGGGCAAAGGATATGAACAGACACTTTAAAAA
>JAPYYA010006155.1:0-10062 GCA_028533165.1 Leontopithecus rosalia
AGGAGAAGGGAGGTCAAAATGCCTAAGAGACATTATATTTTGCCCTTACAGGCTAACTCTATAGGAAAACTTTGCAAATCACCTGAAACATGTGTGAGCTGCCACTACCAGTTTCATCACATGTAGAGATCAGGGACTGTAATGGAGAAATACAAAAAAGAGCTCTTCCCCTTATGGGCAAGGCAGCTGTCCCTCTTTACTCCTTGGCCTTCAAGTAACACCAGAGAGTGGCCTAGGACAGTCATCCTCAAGTCTCTCACACAAACTGGGTAGTGTTGGCCAGGTGCTACACGTGGAAAACTTTCAGTTTCGCTGGATAGTGGCCCCTACCAGAAACCTACTGCAGACCTTAAACTCTCCAAATAGGATATCTTAGGAAGATATTATGAGGTCCAGTACTAAGCCCTGGACTTTTCTCCCTCTTTCAGATGATAATGGGAAACCCTCCATCTGTTCCACCTGACTTCCCACTTGGCTGTATCTCAACTATTAGAATCAATTTGAAAGTGCTAATGAAACTCTAAAATTGACATAGGTTGAGCAATGTCAGGAAACATGAGAAACTTGGCTTAGCTTACTGCCCATAACTCTCTTAAGGGTCTCTAATTTCCCTAGAGCAAAGATTAATATAAGCCCATACAAAATGTTATATGGAAGGCCATTTTTATCTAATGATCTAATTCATGATCCAGAAACAGCCAGTTTAATAAAATATCTAGTTGACCTGGGACAATTTCAGCAGGCTATATAAAAGTTTGGAATGCAAATCCTCCACAAACCGGAAACTAACTAGCAACCTAAAATCTGGCTAAGAGAAAGGTACACAGAAGGAGGAATCACCTGATCAATGATGCCAATCCAAATGAAAGGAACCATTTTCAACAGTACTGGCCATGCCTTCTACAGTCAAAGTACTAGGATTAGATAGTTGGATACATCTTTCCAGAGTCAAGCCTGTGATACTCAAAGCCCTAGACCTGGAACCTGAGGCTACCCTCAGCCACCACCCTGTGAACCTGACCTGAAGTACCTATTCAAAACACAGCCAAAAGATAAATGCCTGCCAACTTTCCTTGGGGTCTTTATTACATAGTTACCATAAGCTAGATAATCATAGCTATTTTTATTTTTACAGTTTAATTGCCTTCTTCCAAACAGGTGGAATCACTTCCTTTGCAATAATTAAGCAAAATGTTTTACTTCATTTTTATAGCAAGCATTCCTGACAGCATAAGTATCCACCCCCTGAAGTTCTCATTCTATAGAACAAAATAACAAATAAGTACAGTTTTCATTCCATCAGTTCATCCACAGCCTGTATATACCGGGACCATGCATACTGAGAATCAGGTTAATTTTGCAACAGACCTTCATTTTACTCCTCTGGCAATTAATGGATTCCGAATATTTATTAAGAACTTTAATGCAAAGATTGTTAAATACCACCAGCTCAGCTCTGGCAAGGACTGTTGGCTTTGCTTGTCTCCATCATCGTAATCCAAATACATGGCCATCCCAATCCCATACTGATTTTGGTCCCTTGAAAAAAATGACCTACAATGACAGGATAAGCAGTAAACCTTCTCCAATCCTACCAGAGCAAACTTTCTGGGGTTGCATACACCCAGAAACCCATTTTGGGCCCAATGTCAACATACACGAGCTAAAACTCCAGGTGATACTTTATATTAAGAGAAGCCAAAAGTCTGGTCATGTCCGGGGAACCTTGAAAAGTCATCAGTGTGTCTATACCTTAGAGATGTAAGCTATGCAGTTACCCACACTGCATCATTTAGAAAACCTATAGGTTTTTTCATGAAAACCATCCCTAGATAAGGGTACTTTAAAGGATACACAGTCTAAATACTGACAAGGTAGGCCCACTAGCTGTGTTCACATTTTTCTTTGGCCACCTAGTACAGTTTGGCTCTGTGTCCACAACCAAATCCCATCTAGACTTGTACTCCCAAGAGTCCCACATACTGTGGGAGATAATTTGAATCATGGGTGTAGTTACCCCATACTGTTCTCATGGGAGTGAGTAAATTTCGCAAGATCTGATGGTTTTATCAGTGGTTTCCACTTTTGCATCTTCATTTTCTTTTGCCTCTGCTATGTAAGAAGTCCCTTTCACCTCCTGCCATGGTTGAGGCATCCCCAGCCATGTGGAACTGTATGTCAAATTAAGCTTTTTTTTTTCTTCCCAGTCATGGGTGTGTCTTTATCCATAGCATGAAAATGGACCAATACACCACCTTAGCTGGGACCTTGACCACTTGGAAAAGTGGAAACAACATTTCAACCCACATGTTCACCATAGAGAACAATTTTTTGTCTTGAAAAAGAAGTAGGCTTTTTCCTGTGTAGTACTAGTTCCTGTGTATTTTTACAGCCAATTGGACTGCAACCTGTACACTTATTTATTTAGCCCCTGAAATTAATATAGCTGCCAGTAACTAATCTCTCATTATGCCTTTAACTTCAACCACTGGGCACAAATGATCATTCCAACTCATGCCACTTTTGATAGGGCAAGGAATAACAGCAGGAGTAGGAGTGGGAATTAGTGGACTTGCAACTTCCCTATCCTATTATCAACGCATATCCAAGGATTTTTAATGGAAAGCTAGAATGACATTGCCCAAAGTATTGTTACTTTAAAAAATCAGACTCCTTGGCAACAGTCACTTTGCTAAATAGAAAGGGACTGGATCTCCCACCTGCTGAAAAATGTGGCTTCTGTTTTTTCCAAGAGCAATAATGCTGTTTTTATGTCAACACATCAGGATTAGTAAGAGATACCACCAAAAAAAGTAGCCAGTTGGGTCTCTAAGATATGACAACAGCTGTGAGCTATGGCACTCCTGGTCAAAAATGCTAACTTGGGGTTCATGGCTCCATCCCTTGGCAAGCCCATCATTATTATACATGCCTTGATTTTGGACCATGTTTGTTAAATATCTTAACCAAATTCATTTTCTCTCACCTAGAGACAATCAAATTTCAGATAATCATGCAACAAGGTTTCCAGCCAGATCCAGGTGAAGACACTACTCCCAGCCATCAAGAAGCTACCCTGTCTCCACTAGACAGAGCAGGGCAAGGGTTCTGTGATCCTCCATAGGTATGGACTGTGCCCCAAGTCAGCATAAAGTAGTTACAGAAGAAAGACTGTTGGTCCCTCTGCCTCCCATAGAGATTTATGGGAATCACATCTCTCAGGGGAAACTGAGGCAGGAGAATAGGGTATGGAGGTAGAGAACCTAAAGCCAATTCACACTGACTTCCTAGAACTAAATCAAAAAGAAACCCAACTTTTCATGTTCAAGTAGTGAAAGAACAGGAACTTCTCCCTTTACAACTACCCCCAGCTGACCCCCCATTTCTGCATTATAGATAAAAAATGAAAGTACCTCTAATTGGTCCCCTCCACAACCAGTCAAACTGGTGGCAGGCCAAGTCTTCAGGTGTAACTTTGTAATTTCATTTCAACCTCTGATTTGTTGCCTCCCACAGCCAATCAGACTGGTTGCAAGCAACTACTTCATTTACATATAGTGTACACCATATAATCAATGGGAAAGCTGTAGTGAATATTTAAACCCCAGAAAATTCTGTAACCAGTGTTCTTGAGCTGTTTACTCAAGAGTGCTCTCTCTCTGTGGAGTGCACTTTCGTTTCAATACGTCTGTGCTTTCCTTGCTTCATTCTTTTATTGCTTTGTTTGTACATTTTGTCCATATTTTTGTTCAAAACAACAATAACCCGGAAAACTGTAGTCAAGATCCTCCATAGTAACAAAGGTATCATTATGTATCAAAACCTTTCATATAAACCGTTTTAGAAATCTATAGAGCCAAAGCTATCAATAATCACATTTCTAAGCGGACTGTTAAAACAATCCTTATGGCTATAATGCTCTAATCATAAAGGTCAAATTTATTAATTTCAGATGATAGGCAGATTATAGCTCAGTATTCAAATAGCTTATCAGCACAAATTTTAAAATTTACTTACCATCTTAGGACATAAAGTATAAAATAAGAGTGAAATAAGAGGTATTTCTTGAAAAGTGACAATTGTTATTATTCCAGAGGTTAATAATAAGAATACATGTAAACACTAGAAAGTATGTCTGGTAAATATGCAAAATATATTACTGTAGAGTAAATACAGGTTGGAAACTTAGATTCATATTCTGATATACTCACCAATAATACTGTCCTTTTGTTTTGACTCAGAGAAATTTAACTATTGAATATCCCCTGAGGAAGGGGTGTTTCTTCTCTGAATGTGTTTTACCAAAATACACTTAACCTGCTTTACTTTTCTGAAGTGTGTATTAATGTATGTGTCTGTGGGTGTATACTGCTTTTATACATAGCCCATGATTCACTTTTGCATTAATCTTAGAGAGCTAAGAAGTATGCAGAGCCTTTTTCAGAGACTAGATTTGCATAAATATTCCCCTTATCAGTGATTATAGTTCTCAAACTTTCTGGATTTGTAGATTAGTTTAAATAAATTATGATCCTATTTTAGTAAAGAAAGTTTAGGTATATATGACTAGGTGAGGTTTAAACATGTACACTCACACAAATTTTTATGTATTTACTTGATGGGATGATAGAACATTAAAATCTGTATAGAGGCTTAATTGCTTTATAAAGTCTCAGATTTCAGATCCCTAGAAATACAAATAGTCTGTCAGAGAGACTTAACATGATCATCCAGGAAAAAAAATGATGGCTTATTTTTTCAACATGATGGTTGTTACACACCAGCACAATAAAGGTGACTTTATTCGTGACCAATTTGTAAATTATGCCAAGATGAATTATTTGTTAGTTGTATAAGCATTCATTAAACTAACAGCTTTTAAATCCTACCTATGAGATAAGCCTTCTTTCGGGTAATACAATTAGAAAGATAAACATAGTCCTTAGTGTAGGAAGTTATTTACCTCCTAGAGACACATGCATGTATAAGTACACTTGCAATTCTTTTTGGGGAGCGCTGTAATAGAGGGCTCTGAAGGAAACAACACTGCACAAGGTAGAATGTGCTTAATCTTGCTGGGAGTGGTGAGAGAGAATATGAAAGTCTTCCACGGAAAAGGAATATTTCATCTAAATGTGCAAAGAAAGCACTGAATGCTTATTAGGGACTAAAAGGATGGAGATGTTGGGGAGGACTTTCACGACAAAATGAGCAACATTTCTATGTCTACAGAGCTCCGTTGTGGCATGGAAGATATAAGAGACCCAAATGTACTTTGAATTACTTTGTGTGATTTGCCAAATTTGAAGAAAGAGTGTAAGATCTGAGATGCATGGGGGGACTAGATTACCAAGAATCTAACGTACTTATTTTGAAGAATTTAGATTATATCCATTAAATGTTGGGATGTGAATATAATGCTTCAGTTTTGTGAACGTTAGTAGATTGAAGTGTTTTGCCACAAGCATGACAAGTTATAGCTACATTTTAGAAGTTACTCAAGCCACAGTTTGCAATATTTACTAGAAGGGATAAAATGTAAGCAAGAAGACAAATTAGGATACCATTATAGTAAGTCAAGTAATTTGAACAGGACAGTAATAGTGGAAGTCAATGTGAGAGTAAAGTCTAGACATACTTAAGTGGTAGCACCGATGGGTCTTGATGTTCAGTTCAAGCCCTGGCTTCTTGATAATTTTTACCCTCTCATTCTTCTTTAATTTTTAGGCTGAGAAGATGGTGGGAAACTAGTACAGAGAAAAAGAGAAAAGGGCATTTAAGGGCATATGGATATTTTAAGATTGAATTACCCACAACATATTTCAATGTCTGGTTTGCAGGTTAACACACTGGCCAGTGTTTGAGGAGGAGTACATTGTAGGTAAAAAATTATAAGAAACTGATATGTTTTACACACTGTTGCAGACGCAAGAGGGCCATAGAAATTCTGAGCTGCATTTTCAATTTGTTTATATCTCTTACTATACCTCTTTTCTGTTACTCATACAATCATGTAACTTAGTCCTTTTGATTTCACCTTCCAAACATTTCTCAAATCTATCCTCTTGTGTGCCTATAATGTTAAGACCTTTGTTCAGTTCTTAAAATAGCTAGGTTTAACTTTTATAGTTGTCTGATTACAGTATTTATCCTCATTCAGATTTTCTGCTCCAATCTATTGTTCATACTAACTTTTGACCACATGATCTGTTTAAAATGAAAATAACAATAGTATTCGTAGCTTAAAAATCTTATGTGCTACACAACACCCTTCAAATGTGTAGAATCATCTGAAATACCAGTTATATTTTACATCTCTCTTAGCCTTATTCTTTACACTGGTTATACAAATGCTTGGCCGCCTTTTATACTTCACTGCTTCACATTTTCATGCCTTTGCACCTGCTGTTTATTCTGTTTTAAAAACATTTCACATGCTGATTGACAAATTCTACCCATCCTTAAAGAATTGGATTAGGCAATATCTCACATAAAAGAGTGTCCTCACATTTTCACTATCTAAAGGTATCATGGCTTATAAAAACACCTTGTACATACTACTATCATGCTGCTCAATTACCTACCTCCCTAACCAGAGTTTCCTTCTTATTACATGGGGTTATTTCTTAATATAGTGTTATAACCCTAGGACCAATAAATATTTGCTGACTGATTTTTTTCATAGGCAGTAATATTTATGAGACGTTGGTTAGTGCAGAATTAGAGAATTTGACAAAGGAGACTGATAATTTACATGGATAAAAAAGATCGAACATTTAAAAATATTTATTGTTGATTATATTTATTTTTATAAAAATAAAATATAGAAACAATTAAAATGCTCATCTAGGATGATCATTTTGGTTAATTTATATAATAAAATATTGGCCACTAAAGCAGATGAATCAAATCTACTGTGCTAAAAGATGTCTATGCTCATATTGTTAGACACATTGGTGTTCTCCCCAAATCCCCTTTATCTATGGTGCCCCTTCCCCACTGTAGTCACTTGAAAACATGATGGTGGTATTTTCCAGCTAAATCTAGAATTTCCTGTCATCTTCTGACTTATTCTACCTTTCTAATGCCATGGAGCCTAAAGTAGCAATAAATCTTCAGGTATACATGTATCGCTTGATCTCCAAATGGAATAAGAATAATTCTGAGCCCTATCTCTTACTTTTTTTTTTTGGTAGTTGTTCTAGCTAAGACTGTACAAAGTTTCACATTATATTATCTGATCAGGGTGGTGAAATCCAAATTATCTGGTCATTTATTTGTGTGAGGTAATTCATTAGAGGACTAGAATTTGCTGAAAAAAACCCTGCATTTAGTACCTGGAATCCATGAAAATGAAAACTGAAACCAAAACCAAAACCAAACCTGTACAACCATGGCATTTATCCCCAATTCAATTGTAATTAGTAGCACTACACTTTGCAGAGAAAAGAGTGATAACAGTTTACATGATTGGAGAAGGAGGAGAAAGAAGGGAAGGAACGTAGCTCAGACTTTGAGTGATGAGTTTTGTTTCAGAGTGTAGGTGATGGTGTGGTACAAAGTAAAGATGAGATAATTCTTCCCATTTCTGTAAGCTTATGATGCCATTTCATTTGGTTGTTTGGTATCTCACACATCTGCTGCGTTGGGAACATCAGAAAACAAAACCTAAGCAAAGAATTCACATTCCCATTTATGACATTGGGAAGTGCATGAGATGAGTGATGGTCAAATTACATGGCGCTCAGTAAATTTCCTAAAGGAATTTGAGGAAGATCTAGCAGTCTGTCAGAACATAAAGGAAAGAATGAATCAGAGAAATCCAATATGTTTCAGTTAATGAGACTTCTACTTGTACCATAGAGACAAGCTTTGGGGAAAGTCAGTTAAAGTGTGTCTATCTGCCTTTATTTTATTGACAATTAAAGGCGTTTTGTTAAATCCAAGGACTCAGCACCATACCTACCATGTAATATGTGTGCTGCAAATTTTTATTGAATTGGATTGTGAGCATTAGTGCATTAGAGGTCAAGATTTTTGTAACTCGGAATCTTTATGTTTGGATCTCTCTAAGAGTGGGAGATACGAGGATAATGAGAGAGGTAGGTAAAATAAACGAGCGGCTGTTTCCTCCATGATTATTCATTGTCCTTTTCATCCTCTCTATTCCTTTTATTTTTCTCCTCTTCCTTCTTTCTCTTCTTTTTCTCTGCTGAAAATACTTCCCTTGCTGAGACTTCCCTTGCTGAGACTTCGTAAGTATTGCCTACATCGTCTGCCCTTTCCTACCAAATAAAGATATATCTTTGACTGGATTATGGGGTCTCTGGTAGAATCAGAGATCTAGACATGAAAATCAGAGAAAGGTGTGAAGATATGACTTCAAATGTAAAAATAAACTTTTTTTTAAAATATTCTTTGTTGATGCTAGCTCACTTGTGCCAGCCAGGTTGGCCAGTAAGTAAAAGATGTACTCAAAACAGCAGGATTTTTGTGTTATGTGTTTGTCAAACTACAGAAAGTTATTCCAAATGTTGATCATAGGAGGATGCGGTGTTATTGTGGAATATGAGAACACAGAACCAGAATTTTAAATAAGACTATTGTTCACTAAAATTTTCAGGAGGGAACTGGTTGATAATCAAAAGCTTGGTGTGTCTCACACCCAATTATATAATGCTTAAATCTTTTATATTTTCTTTTTACAAAGACCTAAGTGAAGACTCTGTGAACTGCTTTGGCATCAGCAAGGAAAGAGAGGCCCCATAACACTCATAGATGAGAGAAGACATAATGATAGGTAGCAAGGGAGGGGAGGGTACTCTGTAGATAGGAGCTGGTAAACTTCAGCTGGTAAGCCTTTAGAAGGCTATTTGAAAATAGCAACTACCATCATATAGTTTTCAAAGATGTCAAAGTGTTTGTCCATTTAAATATAATGGAGCTAACAATATGTTGAACTTTTAAATTTCTCAAATTACTAAAATGCGGTGCTGTTTTATTATGTAAGGATTGATTTCTTCAACAGTACTCAACTCAAATAACGTTTTCTTAAATGAAGTTAAAACAGCTTTTTGAGTACAGGCTTTCCTATGATTCTTTGGTGTTGTTGATCATTAAGAAAGGTCTGGAACATACAGGATTTATCAATTTTATTAAACACCGAACTTTTTTTTTTTTAGACGGAGTTTCGCTCTTGTTACCCAGGCTGGAGTGCAATGGCACGATCTCGGCTCACTGAAACCTCCGCCTCCTGGGTTCAGGCAATTCTCCTGCCTCAACCTCCTAAATAGCTGGGATTACAGGCACGCACCACCGTGCCCAGCTAATTTTTTGTATTTTTAGTAGAGACGGGGTTTCACCATGTTGACCAGGATGGTCTCGATCTCTTGACCTAGTGATCCACCTGTCTCGGCCTCCCAAAGTGCTGGGATTACAGGAGTGAGCCACCATGCCCGGCCCAACACCAAACATTTTTAAAGAGAAATATCTATAAAGGTACCCTAAGACTATTATTTTGCTGAACATGATTAGAAAAATGTAGATTTAGACAGCTTTTAATTATGACACTTTATTTTCTTTGAACTTTGGAAATAATTTTTCAGACTTTAATAAATCCTTGATTCCTAGGATCGGAGATTCCCAGGCGGAGGAGCACCATCAGCCTTATTACTGCTGTTTTGGCCGGTGCAGTGGGTTGCTCGGACTCCAGCACTGGGAATCGATGGACTGGGCGTCCACTCAGAAACCTAGTTAGAAGGGTGGTAACTGTAGAGATGACAGATGGATAGATTCATGATAAAGGGAAGAAACCAGCCTAGAAAGGCTGAGAATACCCAAAATCAAAACCCCTCTCCCCCTAGAGGGGATTGCGGCTCCTTATCAGCAACGGAACAAGCCCTGATGGAAAAGGACTGTGTCCCATTATCTGAAGTTGGCTTCAGAAGGTGGATGATAAGAAACTTCTGGGAGTTAAAAGAACTTGTTCTAACCCAATGTAAAGAAACTAAGAACTTTGAAAAAAGGTTCGACGAAATGCTAAAAAGAATGGACAATATAGAG
>JAPYYA010006156.1:0-10062 GCA_028533165.1 Leontopithecus rosalia
GTCCTTTGTAGGCGGTGAGGTGTTCTGGTTTCAGGTGTTTTCCTCCTTTTTGCACTGGTTTCTTCCCGTCTTTGTGGATTTATCTACCTGTCGTCTGAGTAGTTGCTGATTTTTCGATTGGGTCTCTGAGTAGAGGCCCAGAATGTTGATGATGAAGTATTTCTGTTTCTTAGTTTTCCTTCTAACAGTCTAGCCCCTCTGCTCTAAGACTGCTGAGGTGCATTCCGGGCCCTGCTTGCCTGGGGTACACCTGTAGCAGCTGCAGAACAGTGAGGGATGCTACCAGTTTCTTCTTCTATCTTTGTCCCAGAATGATGCCCGCCAAATGTCAGTCTGATCAGTCCTTTTTGAGGTGACTCTTTGGGTATACGGGGGTCAGGGAGCTGCTTAAGGAGATGGTCTGTACTTTATAGGAGATCAAGTGCTGAGCTGTGAGCTCCATTGTTCATTCAGTGTTGCTAGGCAAGTACGTTTAAGGCTGTTGCGGCAGAACTCGTAAAACCCCTTTTTTCCCTCAGATGCTCTATCTCAGGGAGTTAGGGCTTTATTTGTGAGTATCCGTTGAGCTGTCCTGCCCAGCTAGGAGGCAGTCTAGTCACTATTTGGCTTCCGAGGCTCCGCCCTGCTGGCGTGAGGTCCGCCCTTTTGCTGTGGGCTCCGTCCTGCTGTTTTGGGCTCTGACCTACTGATGTAGGCTCCGCCCTACTGACGTGGGCTCTGCCCTGTTGGTGGAGTCTCTCTGTTTTGGCGGGTTGCCTCAGCAATGGCTGACTGCGTCAGCAATGGGCGAGTACCTCAGTAGGGGCAGAAGCTCTCAGTAATGGCGGACGCCCCTCCCCCACCGAGCTGCACAGCCATGGGTTCAGCTGTGCCTGCAGTGAAACTCTCAACCCTGAGCGTTTCGAATTGCCGTTTTGTTTGTCCCTGTGGGGGTGGAACCCGTCGAGCCCGATCACTTGGCTCCCTTCCTCTGAGCCTTTTTTTTTCTTTTTTCTTTTTTTATGTTGTAGGGTTGACTCTCTCCCAGGTGTTTCAGTCGCCAGCTGAAAGGACACCGGGATCTGTGTGATTTCCCGTGCAGCGACCTGCTGCGCTAGCTCACAGTTCACCTCCCAGAAATCTCCTCGTCTGGCTTACTGTCCAAATCCCGTTTAATCAGATGAATATGGTAATCTGCCCTCCCAAATCTCAAATTGCTGGTTTAACAGGGCGCCCAGACCCATGCATTTTGTGCACCATGCTTCTGTGATGCGGTGCCAGCTGTTTGGCTGTGCTAGCAGAGACTGCTGCACTGGTGTCCTGTGTCCCTCCTACACCTGGGCTTTTCCCGGTTTGGTGAGCTATAAAGATCCGTCTGGAAATGTGGTGTAAACTCACCCTCTGTGTCTTGACTGAGAGCTGCAATCCTGAGTTGCTTCTATAGTGCCCTCTTCCCCAGCTTCGGTCGCATAATTTTTTTTGAGACGGAGTTTTGCTCTTGTTACCCAGGCTAGAGTGCAATGGCGCGATCTTGGCTCACCGCAGCCTCCACCTCCTGGGTTCAGGCAATTCTCCTGCCTCAGCCTCCTGAGTAGCTGGGATTACAGGCACACACCACCATGCCCAGCTAATTTTTTGTATTTTTAGTAGAGACAGGGTTTCACCATGTTGACCAGGATGGTCTCGATCTCTTGACCTTGTGATCCACTCGCCTCGGCTTCCCAAAGTGCTGGGATTACAGGCTTGAGCCACTGTGCCCAGTGGAATTAGGCATATTTTATCCAAATGCAGAAAGATACAATGCAGAGAAGGGCTTCCATGGGAGAAGAATAAGAGACAAACAGGCTTTTCACAGGATGTGAGCTCTACATGGGGCCTCTAACATTTATTTACCTGTTTAAAATATGCTCAATAGATTTTCATTAAGACAGAAAATCATCTGAGGATGAGGGTGGTTATAAAGCAGGTATAGTGACAGAGATCAGACTAGGAGTTAAATCCCAGGTGGGAAGTGCCCCAAGGATGAACTTTGGTTACATCACTGGCTTGTGTGGGGCCAGAACTGGCTAGAGAGACAGGTTTTTGTTCCACATAAACTCTGCTGGAAGGAAGGCATCCAAAGATGGAAAGGAAAGTTATGAGGTATTTTTGATTCTCTCCATGGACTTACTTAAAAGAGTTTTAGCTACATCCCCACACATGCTGGTAAATACTATCAGCATCTTGGGAGTAGGGCCATCTCTGAGAAGGAAGACCAGGAACATTTAATCTATGTGGTTTCTAACATTGCTATAGCAAAATGCAATCAACAAAGCTGGCCAAGGACCTAAAGTGAACCAGGTTTAGATCATGAGTCTTAGAGCTCTTCTGACGGTTGGTGCTGGAGGTGGACTAAGCCAGAGGGGCCAAGCCAGCTTCTTACCATTCACATGATGGCAACATTTACTAGAATGCTTCTGAAGGTAAATGAATACACATACAGCAATATATGCAATTGTTTTGTTAATATGAGTAATCAGCAAAGGAGTTTTAAGTTTTATTTTGTTTTTTTTTGTTTGTTTGTTTTGCTGTTTAAAGCTAACACTAGTTGGAGCCATGCATTGTTCTTTCTTTCTTTCTTTTTTTTTTTTTTGAGATGAAGTTTTGCTCTTGTTGCCCAGGATGGAATCTTGGCCCACAGCAACCTCTGCCTCCTGGGTTCAAGCAATTCTCCTGCCTCAGCCTCCCGGAGCCATGCATTTTTCTAGGAGTTTCACATCTATTAACCCATTCATTTTCCACAGTAACCCTATGATTTAAGTATTATTATTATACAATTTTACATATGAAGACTAAGGCCCAGAGAAGTTAAGTAACTTGCCCAAAGTCAAACAACACTGTCATTTGAGTCAGGATCCAAACCCAGGTGTTTTGGCTCCACTCTCGGCTCTTAATCCCTGTATTCCTCAGCCCTTTAAGGGAATTACAGGTGATGGACCCTCTTTCTAGGGGTGCAGGGACTGGGTACAGGTCTAACTGGGTGAATCTTTTAAATATGTTTACAACAAATATTAACAACTCTTTAAAATGAAAATGAAGATATATCACCAGAAGTACCTGCAATTCAAGGAGGCTAGGAATGCGGTGAGCAAGGTTAGATGATGAGCTCAGCTCCTTCCCTCCTTTCAGGGAGTGACACTTCTGCATTCAGTGTTTCCAGGGGCCCCAGTGACCTAGCTCTTCCCAACTCTGTCCCCCCAAATAGTCAATTTATAATCACACATTATCACGGTATAACAAATGTAAAACAGCATTCTGTTGTGAAGAAATAGATAAATTCTGAGCATTTCTCAAATGATCTCTTAGGATTGACTCTTGGAAACCGTGGAATTCATCTGAGTGAAATATCTGCCAAATCAGCCTAACCTTTTCCTGTGCTTTACTTCCTATAGATTCTAATATCCATCTTGCAAAACAGCTCCTTTTCTTTACTTGTGCTGAAATTGGTTCCCCATCCCTTCTCACTCTTCTTATGTTAGATCACAAGAAGTTGTTTTTGGATGAACAAGGTCACCCCTTGGCTTGGGCGATCACTGTCTGATCTAAATTGTCTCCCTCCCTACTTTCTTTTCTTCTCCCCAGTGAGCCCAATATTTTATTTACCTTCTCCATCTTGTCCTTTCGCATTCCCAGCTCAATTCATTCCTTCTCAGGAAATCCTCTCCCATCCACCTCTTCAGGAATTCCCTTCCTGCTTCACCCTTTTCTTCCTTGCTCCCATTTGCACTGGAAACTCTCTGCCATGGGCATTGTTCACTCTCTCAATAAACCAATGTGCCACTCTTTTGTCTCTCTTGCTGCTGCTATATCCCGCCCAGCACCTGTCACTTGGCAGACAATGAACATTCATCAGTTCCTTAAAGGACCACAGGAGTCTGAAGTCATGGCTGTTAAAAAGTGTCTGATAGAACTTTCTCGAGCAAGAAGGAAACCATGACGTTTTTCACTTCTTAAAACTTTCTTGGCTGGGCAAAATGGCTCATGCCTGTAATCCCAGCACTTGGGGATGCCAACGTGGGTGGATCGTTTGAACCCAGGAGTTTGAGAGCAGCCTGGGCAAACAAACATTAAAAAATAAACATTCAAAAAAAAAACAGCAGGGCATGGTGGTACACACCTGTAGTCCCAGCTACTCAGGATGCCGAGGCTGGAAGATTGCTTGTACCCAGGAGATCGAGGCTGCAGTAAGCCATGATCATGTCACAACACTCCAACCAGGGTGAGAGAGAAAAAAAAAAACAAAAAAGTTCTCATTAAATTTACATTTAGCATCTTTTACCTGATGGTTTAAAAAACACAATGTATATTGAAGAATATTTTGAAACTACGTCAAGTTGTTTACTTTTATTTTAAAGAGAAACATGTATAATAAATAAAACTAGTGTCATGTCCTTCAGTCATCCCTTTTGGAATCGTAAGAGTATTTCTCTACATTCCCATCTAGCTGAATTTGTTTTTCCTTGACAATCATCATTCAGTATATGTTTTTAAAAGCGTCTTTGTTATTGAATTGTGTGACTTTTCTGGCTACTTAGGTTACTGATATTACAATATTCTGCTCTTATTCATTGCAATGCACATAATTTTAGTTATATTCTAGGTGGAACAGCTTTTATGAACTAGCCTAGAAACTTAAGTGCCCCTCTTATCCTTGTTTCCATGGGGAAATGCATTTCAATAACCAGCTAGCATACAGACTGTTAGAACACAAGCCATTTGTACAACACTGGCTGCCTGGGACGTTGAAGGCCTATGACTTTTATTTGCCCCATGATATGCAGCAACAAAGCAGTTAAATGTGCTTTTCACTTCTATGTTGCCACACAGATGTTTCAAGGTTTTTGTAAGCTGATGGAAGAATGGAAATGCTCCAGCAAAAAAACCACAATAAATCAACAAGGTGAGGTAACCATTACAGTCTGCAAGAGCTTGGTGCATTTGTGTATCCAAAGAAAATTTTATGGGACAACATGCAGAAAACAGATTTTTTTTCCGGCAGGGTTGGCGGCGGGGTTGCGGGGAGTAAAGCTTTTCTAATTCAAAGCATAAATTTAAGAAAGAATGCTAAGAACTCACAGGTGCTGAGTAACAACAAAACTTGACCTATGGGCAGTCTACCTTTAAAATGCAGGAAAGAGAAAGACTGTAAATATCTCATAGCCAATTCTTACCTAATTTATGCTAAACAAATTAAAATAGGATAGTAGAAATTAAAAACAGGAAGTTATTTAATGAAGATCAATTTGGACATTTAGAAAAAAACTGTATTAGCTTAACAGCAGCTTAACTGTTCTTGCTGGAATTTTTCAAAGCAGCTACCAGGATTAAGTAACTGTACAAGTTTTATATATTTCTCTGTTATTAATAAGAATGTGGTAGCAGAGACAATAAAAAGGGACACCAAGTATCAAAATAACATTTTTGGTAAAAGTGAAATATACGATGTAAAACAAAAATGAAAGGAAAGTAGTGCCAGAAAAATTGAGATATTCGTTATGTGTTTCCAAAAACCTGAAATTAAAGTAATGCTCCTACAAGGTGTCCAGAAACCATACTGCGAGGACACAAAGAAAAAAGGTACTAAGAACAACTAAAAGATGATCACATTTCTGAGATGGGTCCACAAACACAGACATAAGAAAAAGGTTGAGGATCAAAACATGGTTTCTGAAATAGAAAACTAGAAACAAAACAAAACAAGGAACATCTGGAAATAATAGATAACAGAAAGCCAACATGGAGCCTACTCCAAGAAACTGAAAAAACCAAACTTCTGTTGAGCATTTAGATGCATTCCTACTTGCTCAAATCCATGTCTACCCTGAGGCGTGTGCTGCTGCTCATCTCGGTGACTGGGAACCAGGGAGTAGCCTTGCCTTTGAGGATAGATGCACATATTACTCATTGGGGCCTAAGCCATGAGGTCCCTGTGCACTCATCCTATTGCAGTATCAGGATACAAGAGAGAGCTCAAGACAGGGACACTGGCAGCTCTTCAAGGCTTAACTATCTTTTGTTGCTGAAATTGTACATTGGGGGTTGGTGGTAGAGACATGGGTGGGGTGTGGGGGAACAGGCAAGGTAGCTTCTAGGACCTTATAGAGACAAGGACCTACAACAAGTGACCACAGGGAGCTGAGGGTTTTGTTCAATGCACACACCAAAGAGGACTTCATCAAGGTCTGAGCTGGGTTTAACGTGGTCAAATTAAGCAAAGGCCCTAAATTCCTTTGACTTTATGTTTTTTTTAAAAGAACTGGTAAATTCCAGGCCTATCTGGGGCAGTCATAAAGATGAACTCCTTGTGAAATGGGCCATATGAACAATGCTGTGTCCATGAAGGTTTTGTCAGTCAGGACGATTCTGGCAGCAAGAAGCAGAAAAATCAGACATATGGCTTAAACCATAAAGACATGAACAGTTCACTGTGAAGTCTAGGTAGGCAGTCCCGTGGGTGAGTTGATGGTTCAGTTACGCCATCAAGGACCCCACTCTTTTCTATCCTTGATCCCATTGCTCTCAGCTCACACAGGCGTTTATCTTCATGGTCAGACCTCGAGCACCACATTCTTCTACTCTGGCTTTTAAGGATGAAAGTGATGAGAAGAGGACAAAAAAGGCTTTCTAAACTTTGCATGCTGCTCTTATCAGAAAGGAAAAATTCCCCTGAATTCCTAGGCAGATTCCCCTTAAAGCTCATTGTTTGGAATTGAGTCATATGCTAACCCCTGGGCCAATGACTTTCAAGGGAGAACTGAGTTGCTGTAATTGGCTTAGAATAATTGAACTGTAGTTGGACACATTGCTGGGGTTGGGCATACTGCAGCTGGAATGAAGTTGAAATTCTGTTATCAAGAACATGAAATTGAGTAAATTTGGATTTTGGGACAGTGTAAACAGGTACATAAGAAGCCTGTGCAAATTGTTATACAAATTACATAAATGTTTATGATGCTGCTGTTATTTCGATGGAAAATGCAACAGTCAGGATAAGCTAAAGTAATGCTGTGGGAACAAACAACACTAAATAGACTGGGGTTTATTTCCTGCTCATGTCATACGCCTACCATGGGTCAGCTGCAAATCTGCTCCACATATAGACCCAGACTCATAGCACAGGTCCTATTTTGGATATAGGTGGTCTTACACTAGAGGAATAAAAGACACAGTGAACCAGATGCTGGCTCTTAATGTTTCTGCTCTAAAGTGACATATGTCACTTTTGCACACAATATATTGCCTACAGCAAGCAAATTGACCATGCTAGACCTCAACACCCAGGGAAGTATCATCTTTCTGCAGGAAGGTGAACTCAGGGAGGGGTGACAAATTTTTCAAATGATAATGCAAACCACCAAAAAGATGAATGTGTCATTCAGCCATCATTCACTTAAATATGGTCATGCACATTTGTGACTCGGCATTAAGCTTTTTCTTTTTTCTTTTTTTGAGACAAGAGTTTTGCTCTATTGACCAGGCTAGAGTACAGTGGCACGATCATGGCTCGCTGCATCCTCCACCTCCTGGATATAAGCAATTCCCCTGCCTCAGACTCCTGAGTAGCTGGGATTACAGGCAAAACCCCGTCTCTACTAAAAATACAAAAATTAGTATTAAGTTTTGGTTTTTTTTTTGAGACAGAGTGTTGCTCTGTAGTGCAGTGGCGTGATCTCAGCTCACTGCAGCCTCTGCCTCCCAGGTTCAAGAGATTCCCCTGCCTCAGCCTCCTGAGTAGCTGGGACTACAGGCACACACCACCAAGCCCAGCTATTTTTTTCTTTTTTTTGTATTATAATAGAGACAGGGTTACACCATGTTGACCAGGATGATCTCAATCTCCTGACCTCATGATCTGACCACCTTGGCCTCCCAAAGTGCTGAGGTTACAGGCATGAGCCACTGCATCCGTCTGCATTAAGCTTTATGATTACAGTCTTCCTTGAGTTTTTCTGTTGCCATTAAAAGCACAGCAGGCAGACCTTGCCATTTATCCTATGATGATTTGCTGCCTGAAGAACAAAGTCAATGTAAAACATTTATTATTTTCCTCTTATGTTAAATTTTTTTATAGAATAAACAACAATATTAAAATAATTTAAAGCGGCCATTAAAAAATTTCATTTCCTGGGCTCCATCTCTCTTTTCTTACCTCAGCTTTAAGCCCTTCTGAATACAGAAAGGACTTTATCCTCTCAACATCTCATATTCTTTTTCATCTAGAATTAGGCTGGCTCAAGGAAAACCTCTCACACAACCACAATAGCCGAACCTGCACAGTTCAGATACGGCCTACTTGGAAAGCATAGAGTTTTATTGTTGAGCAGCTAGTTTAAACTGTGGGCAAACCCCCTACCTTCTAAAGCTCTATTCTGAAGTTCCGAAGGTGGATAGTGACACAGGACACAGCCTGATCATTTCCTTGCAAAGAAGCCTTCTTCCAGAGCATTCTTTATTGTATTCTAAGGATGAAAATCAGGACAATTATATAACTCTCTGTGATCTCCCTGTAATAATTAAGGGAGAAAATATTGCTTTTCCTGTTGCCTAGGGCTTTGCAGAAGCATTCAAAGCAAGCTTTTAGCTCTTGTAACATATTTTAACTTACTCTGTGATTAACAAAATTCCCTGGCAACATATTATACAGAAATCATATATGACTTATTTGAAATAGTTAATGGATTAACTTTTTTGATCTTTAAAAACTCAAAATGAACTAGAATGAGGAGTACGTAAAGATATTTTCCTGAATTTGTAAATCAAGACTTATGAATAAGCAATACTATATAATCTATTAACTTCCTAAAATTGTGGTAAATATACACCATATCAAATTTATCATTTAACTATTTTTTTAGATAAAAAAGAGAGAAAGAAAGAATAAAAAAAAGAATGAAAGACAGAAAGAAAGAGGAAGAGAAATAGGGAGAGAGAACGGGAATCTTGCTTTATTGCCCAGGCTAGAATGCAGTCTACAAATGGGTATTGAAGACCTCTTTTATGCCAATAATTGTGCTTAACAATGGAGACAGGAGGGAATAAGGGAGAAAAATAACAAACAAGCAGCCAACCAATATTTCATTTAATCCTGTGAAATGCTATTACTGAGGAGTGATTTACTTCCAATTATGTGGTCACTTTTAGAGTAGGTGTGATGCGGTACTGATGTGAATATATGTTTTGTGTACTTGGGGTGGAGAGTTCTGTAAATGTTTATTAAGTTTACTTATTTCAGGTATGAGTTCAAGTCCTGGATATCCTTGTTAATTTTCTGTCTCGTTGATCTGTCTAATATTGACAATGTGATATTAAAGTCTCCCACTATTAATGGGAGTCTAAGTCTCTTTATAAGTCATTAAGAACTTGTCTTATGTATCTGGGTGCTCCTGTGTTGGGTGTGTATATGTTTAGGATCATTAGCTCTTCTTGTTGCATTGATCCTTTTACCATTATGTAATGTCCTTCTTTGCCTCTTTTGATCTTTGTTGCTTTAAAGTCTATTTTCTCAGACGCAAGAATTGCAACTCCTGCTTTTTATTTATTTATTTTTGCTCTCCATTTGGTTGGTAAATCTTCCTCCATCCCTCTGTTTTGAGTCTTTGTGTATCCTTGCATGGGAGATGGGTCTGGATGGGTTTTGACTTTTTATCCAATTTGCCTGTCTGTGTCTTTTGATTGGGGGATTTAGTTGATTTAAATTTAGGATTAATAATAATACATGTGAGTTTAATACTGCCATTTGATGCTAGCTGGCTGTTTTGCCCATTAGTTGATGTAAATTCTTCATTATGTTGATGCTCTTTACTTTTTTGGTATATTTTTGGAAAGGCTGGTACTGGTTGTTCCTTTCTATGTGTAGGGCTTCTTTCAGAAACTCTTGTAAAGCAGGCCTGGTGGTGATGAAATCTCTAAGTATTTGCTTGTTCACAAAATATTTTATTTTTCCTTCACTTGTGAAGCTTAGTTTGGCTGGATATGAAACTCTGGATTGAAAGTTCTTTTCTTTAAGGATGTCGAATATTGGCCCCCACTCTCTTCTGGCTTGTA
>JAPYYA010006157.1:0-10061 GCA_028533165.1 Leontopithecus rosalia
CCCCCTTCTATCCACTGGTCCTCCCCAGACACTTAAAGCAAATAGTGGCATGTTAGTCACAGTGGACGCTGCACAGGAGAGCAAGGGGTGAGGGATGAGGGTGCTACCATGGGAATGCCAAATTGCAGGCCCCACCGCAGATCTATGGAGTCAGAATTGCTGAGGTGGGGCCCAGCCACCTGTGTTTGAATAAGCCCTCAAGTGACTCTGATGCTAAATTTGAGAGCACTGATCTAGAGGTTTCAGAAGTAGGTCCCAGGGCCAGGCACCTGCTGAGGAGGAAGAGCTGCTCCTGGGGTTCCCTGACTATTCTCAATAAAAGCTCGAACCACCTAGGAAAGCCAGGAAGATTTATATTTGCCTTATATCAGGGGAAAGAGTTGTTTTCGTAACTCTTTGAGGCCTTCAGTGTTTTAGGTGATTGGAGGTCACACACAAGTGCCTTTGATTTTCCTGTGGAAGAACTCACAGGAGTTTTTGAGCCAGGAGACTCTTTCGAGCCAAAATACCTGGAGCCCTCTCAAACGATTTTGGCCTTTCCATTTGAAACACAGGCTTGAAAGTTTCTGAGCCCTGAGGAAGACAGCATAATCACTCTCTCCACCCTCGGGGTTGGGACTCGAGAAAAATCTGTGATCCAGTTTGAGTTCGTTTTTGTATAACACGTGTAACTTAGGTTGAGATTCTTTAAAATTTTTATTTTTATTTTTCAAGACAGAGTCCTGCTCTGTCGCCTAGGCTGGAGTGCAGTGGCACCATCTTGGCTCACTGCAGACCGGACGTCCAGGTCCTCGGTAATCTTTCCACCTCAGCCTCCCAAGTACCTGGGAATGTAGGTGTATGCCACTATGCCCAGCTACCTTTCTTTCTTTGTAGTGATGAGGCTCTCACTATGCTGATCTGGCTCATCTCAGACTCCTGGGTTCAAACAATCCTTCCACCTCGCCCTCCCAAAGTGTTGGGGTTACAGGAGTGAGCCACCATGCCCGGCCTTCTTATTTATTTATTTACTTACTTTTGCTTCAGCATCATTTGCTGAAACGTTTATTTTTCCTTGGTGGAATTACTACTTATACAACTTTGTTAAAAACCCATTGAGAATATTCGTGTGGGTTTATTTCTCCATCCTGCTCCATTGATCCCTGTGTCTATCTTCTTGCCAGTACTCCATAGTTTTAATTACAGCAGTAATGATACAATCGTACAAGAATACAACAATGTAATACAGTAGCCTTGAATTCAGGTAGACGGTCTGTTCCCCTAGATTTTAAATAAATGTTTTAGCTATTCTAATTCCTTTGACTTTGCATATAAATTTTAAAATAATTTTGTTTATATCAATAAATGTCTTGCTTGGGTTTTGATAAGAATTTCATTAAACCCACATATCAGTTTGGGGAGAACTGATGTCTTTACCATGCTGAGTTTTGTAAAGTGTGAACAATGTACCTCTCTCCATTGCCGTGGGTTTTCTTTGGCTTCTTTCACCAGCATTGTGTACATTGTAATTTTCAGCATAAAGGTCTTATTCAGGGTTTGTCAGATTTACATCTAAGTATTTCTATTTTGTCAGGGATTATATATGATATTGTGGTTTTAAAATTATTTTCACTTGACATAATAATTGCACATATTTATGGGCTACAGAGACATATTTTTAAACATATGTACAATATGTAATGCTCATTCTGGGCAATTAGCAAATCCATTGCCTCAGTTATTTGTCATTTCTTTGTGTTGGGAATATTCAAAGTCCTCTCTTCTAGCTATTTGGAAATACATGGTATTACATTGAAAGGTATTACATTTTAAAATAGTTTGTGGTGATTAAATGTTCATTGTCATTATTTGGAAATACAATTTATTTTTGTAAAATTTTCTTTTATTCTATGACCTTGCTGAACTAAATTTTTAGTTCCAAGAGGAACAGATTGCTGTTTTTGGCTTTTATCTTTATGTCTTTTATTTCCTTTTCTTGCCTCATTGCACTGGCTAGAACTTCTAGCACTAAGTTAAATAAGAGTAGTATGAGTGGACACCTTGGTATTCTTCACTGTCTTAGGGGAAAAAAACATTGTCTTCTACCATGAAGTACGGTGTTAGCTGTTCTTCTCTATTTCTATTTTTCTCAGACTTTTTATCAAAAATAGATATTGAAGTTTAATAAATGTCTTTTCTACTTTAATATGATCACATGATTTTATCTTTTAACCTATAAATATGGTAGATTACAGTGATTGTCCTAGTTTACCCTGTCCTACCCCTCTGGAATAAACCCCACTTGATCATGGTGTATAATTCGTTTATATATTGCTGAATTCTATTTGGTAATATTTTGTTAAGTATATTCACCTCTACTCATATTTTGTAATGTATTTACCTGGTTTTGGCATCAGGATAACATTACCTTCATAAATAAATGGAAAGTTTTTCATCCTCTTTTGTGTTTTGAAGTAGATTGTGTAGAGTTGGTATTAATTCTTTAAGTATTTCATAGAATTCTCCAGTGAGGTCCAGTGTGGTGGCTCATGCCTGTAATCCCAGCACTTTGAGAGGCTGAGGTGGGTGGATCACGAGGTCAAGAGTTCAAGGCTGGTTGCAGTAGCTCTTGCCTGTAATTCCAGCACTTTGAGAGACTGAGGCAGGTGATTCACGAGGTCAGAAGTTCAAGTCTGGCCAAGATGGTGAAACCCCATCTCTACTAAAAATACACAAATTAGTCGGGCGTGGTGGCAGGTGCCTGTAATCCCAGCTACTCGGGAGGCTGAGAATGGCTTGAACCCAGGGGGAGAGGTTGCAGTGAGCTGAGATCATGCCATTGCATTCCAGCCTGGGTGACAGAGTGAGACTCCGTCTCAGTAAAATAAAACAAAACAAAACCAAATAAAATAAAATAGTTCAAGACCAGCCTTGCTAATGCAGTGAAACAAACACAGCGAAATGTTTGTATTTTTAGTCTCTACAAAATGCAAACATTAGCGGGGCATGGTGTGTGTCTGTAATCCTAGCTACTTGCAGGACTGGGGCAGGAGAATCTCTTGAACCTGGGAGGTCGAGGTTGCAGTGAGTTGTGATCACTCCACTCCTGTTGGAGTCCGGCACGTCTGCTGGGGGGCTACCGACCCGCGGGAGTCCCCGAGACCGCCAACGTAGATGTCTTGTTCAACCCGAGGGAGAGAGTGCGTGGAAGTAAAAGAAAAAAGGAAAGCGGAGTCTGGAGGGCTGGCTTAGGCTATGTCCAAGCAGCAATTTTATTTTTCAATATGTTCCATTATATACTTTCCTGACGTTAATGTTGTTTACGCCAGATCAACATACTTAAGTTACAGCAAGCAAGTTACACCCACTAAGTTTCGCCCAGTAAGTAAATTACGCCCAGCAAGTAAGTTACGCCCAGTAAGTACTTAACAATTGTAAATACTTAAGTTACAAGGTAAGCAAGTCACAGTTTTTATACCTTTTTTCTTGTTACATTTACTTTATCTCAGCAGAAAAGGGGTAAACAGAAAGGTAATAGAAACTTCATAAAAATAGTTATCAGGGGCTTGTGATAATAGCTTACAAAGCAGTTTATGCTTTTCAAATTTACACAGTGCAAGCAAACAATGGTGCCCTTAAGGTGGCTTGTGAATCCTGTTTTCCATCAGGAGGTAGAACAAAGGCTTAACTCCTGGGAAAATATGGGCAGGGGTCTCTGCCCCTCTCAGGCATCTCAATTGCGGCAAGGCATGAAAGCAGACAGCACAATGTCCTCGTAAACCACAGACCTTTGCTTTGTATTCTGTTTTTGCCTCAGGGACTCAGCCTGCAACCTTTCTCTGATCTCGACAGCCCTCGAGAGGGGGGAATGCAGATAGGTCCAGCAGCCAAAAATATGGCGAGTCACACTAACTGTCTCAAGCCTTTGGCACGAACGCTGCACACTCCAGCCTGGTAGACAGAGGACGACTTTGTGTACAGTGGTGGGTGGGTAGAAGAGACTTCTCCAGTGAAACTTACTTGAACCTGAAGAGTCTGGGTTTTGTTTTGTTTTGTTTTTATGTTACAAATTAAAATCCCTTAGTAGTTAACAGGGTTATAGAAAAATATATTTCATATTGAGCGTGTTGTGGTAGTTTGTGATTTTCAAGGAATTGGTCCATCTTATCTAGTTTTCGAATTTGTGTGTAAAGCGTTGCTCACAGCAATCCTTTACCCTTTTGATGTCAGCAGAGTCTATAGTGATACCCTCTTTATTCCTGATATTGGTGATTTGTGTCATCACTCCTCTTAAAATTTCTCAGTCCTGCTGGAGGTCTTCTTTAATTGATCTTTTAAAGGAACTAGCCTTTGTTTATTTTTCTATTATTTTTTGTTTGTGTTCAGTTTTATTGATTTTTGCTCATTTTTTATTTCCTTTTTTCTATTTGCTTTGGGCTATTTTGCTCTTTTCCCCACCTGAGTTCTTCAAGTAAGAGCATAGATAGCTAATTTGAGAGTCTTTTCTAATGCATCCACTTAGTGCTGTAAATTTCCTTTTAGTTGTCTTGGAAATTTTGATATCTTGTGTTTTCACTTTTATCCAGGTCAATTTATTTTTTGATATCTACAAAGGCTTTCTCTTCATCCTGTGGACTATTTAGCAGTGTGGTGTTCATTTTCCAAGTGTTTGGATTTTTTTCTGTTGTCTTTCTGTGACTGATTTTTAGTCTGATTTCATCGTGATCAGGGGTCATACCGTACTACTCAATTCTTTTAAATTTGTTGAGGCTCAAGATAAGTTCTATCTTGATCTATGTTCTGAGTGAATTTGAAATAAATTCTGCTTTTCTTGTGTGGACTGTTCTATACATGGTGACTGAATTCTGTTGGCTGAAGATGATTCTGGTTTCTTCAATGTCCTTGCTGATTTTTTGTTAAGTTGTTCTATTATTATGGGAGAAGTCATCTCCAATGTAATTTTGAATTTGTCAGTTTTTTTAGTTCCATCTTTCTTCTTTTTAAAAAATATTTATTTATTCCGTTTATTTATTTATGAGACAGAGTCTCACTCTGTCACCCAGGATAGAGTGCAGTGACATGATCTTGGCTCACTGCAGCCTCCACCTCCTGGGTTGAAGCGATTCTTGGGCCTCGGCCTCCCTAGCAGCTGGTACTACAGGCTGTGCCAGCACGCCTGGGTAATGTTTGTATTTTTAGTAGAGACGAGGTTTCACCATCTTGGCTGGGCTGGTCTTGAACTTCTGACTTTGTGATCCACCTGCTTCAGCCTCTTGAAGTGCTGGGATTACAGGCACCATGTTGGCCAGGCTGGTTTCCAACTCCTGGCTTCAGGTGATCCGCCAGCCTCAGCCTCCCAAAGTGCTGGGATTACAAGCATCCTTAGCATGTGGGAGGCCCTGGGTTCAATCCCCAATGCCTCCACTCTTTTTTTCCCTATGATCCACTGTAGGAAGTTCTCCATCATATTCCCCACCTGTTCAAAGTGAATGTGTTGGCCTCTGCATTACTCTCTCTCATACAGGGAGGTAATTCATGTTCATTCACTTAAGGTTCTTTGTTGCTTAGGATTATCCACCTCTCCTTTCTAAGTAGTTCCAGCGATCACCAACGTGGATCACGCTCTATAGAAGCAAGTAGTATTCCTTGCCATCGAGCTGATTTCCAGTTTACATGAAATCATCAGAAACCATGGAATTCTGTGACCTAAGTCTGATTTTAGATCAGAAGGTTAAGGCTCAAGTTCTTTTGTTTCTTTCTTCTAACTGCTTCCTTGCCCAGGTTACAAAAGTCCTACAAGCTTTCACTAAAGGATTCCACTGTCAGTGGTTAATGATTGCTGGTGATGCACTGGTGGTCACATTTTCCACTAGAGACCCACAAACTCTGAAATTCAGTCCAAACTATTTAACTACAAACATAACAACAAATAACAAACATAATGACAAATGAGGAAAAGATCTCAATCACCTCAGCTGAAATTTGGTAGGGAGAAAATTACTTCTCTGGGTCTTTTAAGAAAGTTCCTGGTCTGAAATTGCAAGCTTTCTGAGTTCCAGGGTCCAAGATCCATCTAGAAAAAGCTTATTTATTTCTTTGTTTGTTTATATAAATAAAAATAATGAACTTTTATTCTTCCAATCCCAGAGGATCATTTTCTATCTCACTGAACTTACTCTCTAGGAATAACTTCCTTCTTAGCTACTGAACAACCCGTATCTTCAGATTAGAACTCTGCACGATTAATAATTCGGATATCACAGTCCTAAGCAGAAATTCACAGGGGGATATTTGGGAAGCATCTTAGTCCTATTTTGCTAAAAGAAAATCTCCTTTTATTTTCAACTCTATTTCATTCAAACAAAGGATTAAAAATTAAGTTACTAAACACCAAGAAGGCAGAACAGCAGCCTCTTCATCCATCTGCAGAAGCCAAGCAACCCAGTGGGCTACTGCGTGCATCCCTTCTTTTCCTCACTTTCTAAATGCTGTAACCTTCCACCATCTACCAGGGGGTCACAAGCCTTCCCTAAAGTCAATTTGAGGTTAACCCACTTGATGTGAGAGGGATTCATTCACCTGTGCCATCTCTGCATCTGTAATGTGAGAAATAAACTCACCCACCCAAATCAGAATGGACTCTGAGACCCAGAGAACAGCAAAGTGAGAGTTTTTTTTCTTTTTTTTTTGAGACAGGATCTAGCTCTGCCTCCAGGCTGGAGTGCAATGGCTCCATCTCGGCTCACTGCAACCTCCGCCTCCCAGGTTCAAGCGATTCTCCTGCCTCAACCTCCTGAGTAGCTGGGACTACAGGCGCCTGCCACCACGCCCAGCTAATTTTCTGTATTTTAGTAGAGACGGAGTTTCACCATGTTGGCCAGGATGGCCAATCTCCTGACCTCGTGATTCGCCACGAGGAAGTGATTCTCCTGACCTCTCAGCCTCCCAAAGTGCTGGGATCACAGGCGTGAGCCGCAGCACCTGCCCCTAAGTTTTCTGACTGTGACTTTCCTCAATCAAATCTAACCTTTAGTATTCTGACTGAGTAAACCACAAATATGAAGCTTTTAAAGTAGGAAACAGCTGAATTTCAATAGCGTTGTGTCATTTCTGGAAGAAATCAAAAGAATGAAAAAACAGAATTTGAATTCTTATCACGCATAATAGAAGGAGATCCTAACAGCTCAACGTTTTAAAGCCACATGGAAACTTCTTGTTGCAGTTATCTGACACTTTTCTAATATTTTGCATTCCATTTCAAGTACTATGCAGTATTCTAAAGACTCTGCATCCCGCTTCTTCTCCGAGAAAACACCAAATGTCAGATGACGTTCGAGGGGGCCCCGAGGCTCCGGGGGCCCTGGGATGGGGAACCGCTGTGACTTCCGGGGAGGTTTGGATGGTGGCATTTGGGGCCGTGGATGCGGCCGCAGAGCTCGTGGAGGCAAGGCCGAGGATAAGGAGTGGACGCCCGCCACCAAGCTGGGCCGCCTGGTCAGGACAGAAGATCAAGTCTCCCGAGGAGAGCGACCTCTTCTCCCTGCCCAGTAAGGAATCTGAGATCATTGACTTTTTCCTGGTGGCGTCCTTCAAGGCCGCGGCTTTGAAGATTCTGCCGATGCAGAAGCAGATGCGCCCAGCGCACCAGGTTCAAGGCGGTTGCTGCCGTCGGAGACACAGTGGCCATGTCGCTGGCCAAGCTGTCCATTGTCCCGTTGCGTAGAGGCTACTGGGGGAACAAGGTCAGCAAGCCCCACACCGTCCCTTGCAAGGTGACAGGCGGCGGCGGCTCTGTGCTGGGCTGCCTCATCCTCGCGCCCGGGGCACGGGCTGCGTCTCGCCCAAGAAACTGTCATGATGGCTGGTGTCAGTGACTACTACGCCTCAGCCAGTAACTTCGCCACCCTGGTAACTTCGCCAAGGCCACCTTTGATGCCATCTCTAACACCTACCTCTGGAAAAAGACTGTATTCACCAAGTCTCCCCATCAGGAATTCACTGACCACCTCGTGAAGACCCACACCAGAGTCTCCGGGCACAGGACCCCGGCTCCAGCTGCGTCTACAACACAGGGTTTTTATACAAGAAAAATAAAGTGAATTAACCGTGGGAAAAAAAAAATCTGTATCCCCTCCTTGGTATCCTCTACTCAGAGCAGCTGCAGACTCTCCTCATTATTCACTGCTACCAGCGAACTCACGGAGCCAAGTCTCAGAAAACCACAGTTACCTCCCGAAAATTACTACAAAGAACGTTTCAGGAAGGGGGGTGTAGCTCAGTGGTAGAGCGCATGCTTTGCATGTATGAGGCCCCGGGTTCGATCCCCGGCACCTCCAAATAGGTGTTTTGCTCTGACAGTGCTCAAACCTAATTCTCAAGCGACATAGACTTCTGTTTCCTCGACTTTTTTCTATCGTACTTCTGCACATATAGGGAGTAAAAACAATGCGTTGCCTTCACTTATCTCCCATCTCTATGCTCTGAGCCTCCACATTACCTAAGGCGATTGCAAGGGCAGAAGGAAGAGGAAAAGAAATGACGGGAAAGAAGAATGAGATCCCAGCAGGGTCTCCTGAACCCACACAAAAGCGCGCACATCCACAGGCGGCTCACTTTGGCTTCGGTTTTGTGCTGTGCGTAAGGAGGAGGAAAGACAAGTTAGAGGGGGAGGAAAGCGCTCCGCGGGCATTTTTTTGCTGTCGTTATTTTTGTTTTCTGAACCAAATACAGAGTCAAAGCATCTGTGCCCGGATGTATCTCCGCGGCCCCCTGAGCAGAGAGCGCAGCCACAGGTGCGATCCAGTACTGAGACAGGGACCGCGTGGCTGTCCAGCCGCTGGAGATGGAGTGGCAGGACCACGCCTGACAACCGAGGAAGACCACCGGGGAATGAGAGGCCTTCCACCCCGGAGGTGAGGAAATCACAAAGTAACACTCCCTACTGATACTCCACACGACTGATTCATGTTTCTGTATTTCCTCAGTCACTCCATTTTCCTCGTTAAAAAAAACACTGGGGGCCGGGAGCCGTGGCTCACGCCTGTAATCCCAGCACTTTGGGAGGCTGAGGGGAGCGGATCACCTGAGGTCGGGAGTTCAAGACCAGCCTGACCAAAATGAAGAAACCCCGTTTCTACTAAATGCACAAAATTAGCCGGGCGTGGTGGCGCGCGCCTGTAATTCCAGCTACTCGGGAGGCTGAGGCAGGAGAATCGCTTGAACCCGGGATTTGAAGGTTGCGGTGAGCCGAGATGGGACCATTGCACTCCAGCCTGGGCAACAAGAGCAAACTCTGTCTCAAAATAAAAAAAAATAAATAAAACATTGCCTGGAAACCTCTGTTAAGAGCAAACAGAGGCTCCATATGAAAAAGTAGAGAAAGCTTTTCTGTCATGCTGGAAAACAGATGCAAAGCAAAAGGTGAGTAAATTGGCATTTCTTCTGACTAAAAAAAAAAAAAAATTGTTCTTTCTGCCCATCACATCTGCTTTCTATGACCAGAGAACTCCAGGAAATCCCGTCCACTGACGGCACCTTTTGGGGGTTTCCAATGCTGTGTGTTTCGAAACGGCTGCCCTCTGCGTGCACACTTGCTGTTGGATCAAAGCATCTGTGAGAGGCAACAGAGTGTGATGTCTGCCACCATCCACCCGTCGAACACTCTGTCAGGCTGGGATGTCCTTACTTCTTGATTCTTTTGTCCAGTGAAAATATCCATAACCAGCGTCCAGGAGGGATATTGTCTGGTGAAACCTGCTTAGCTGAGGATTTCCTGTGCACCGCCCCCCACCCCCAGGCCAATCACATGTTATAAAATATATTGTTTTTGCTGGAAGGTAATGCAGACATGCCATGTATTTTCTTGTCGTTTCGTACTTCTTTCCCCCCTTCTATCCACTGGTCCTCCCCAGACACTTAAAGCAAATAGTGGCATGTTAGTCACAGTGGACGCTGCACAGGAGAGCAAGGGGTGAGGGATGAGGGTGCTACCATGGGAATGCCAAATTGCAGGCCCCACCGCAGATCTATGGAGTCAGAATTGCTGAGGTGGGGCCCAGCCACCTGTGTTTGAATAAGCCCTC
>JAPYYA010006158.1:0-10060 GCA_028533165.1 Leontopithecus rosalia
TCAAAAAAAAAAAGTATATTTATTATACTCTATGAACATATTGTACAAATTCCCAATGTCATTCTAAGTCTGATGTTTGTTACAAATTCTTACTTTTCTCAACTCACTTTTACTGCTTCCTATAATTAAAAAAAAAAACTAACATAATTAAACAAAAACTCTTCTTGATAGCATGAATGTGACATGTGACTTTCTATTCAGAGTATAGGACGTGGTATTTGGGACTCCAATCAGGCTCTCTCAGTTCATAGTTGTGCCACTTTGTACACATCATTTAAACTCCCATCATTAAAAACATGCATTTCATATATTTAATTGTTAATTAGAGATGTGAATACCTAAGGAAGTAACATATGAAGAATATCTAGCAAAGGGACTGGCACATGATGAAATATCACTAAATGGTATAAATAAAGTCCTCAAGTTTTACCCTAAAAGAAGACTTCTCTTTTATAGAATTGTGGAATTATAAAAGGCATTTCAGAGAAAAGAAGCTGCTGATGCGTTTCTGTGATGAGGAATGTAACATTTATCATTATTTCCCTCCTTGTTATCTTTCATGGAATTCATTTTGCACTTTTACTTTAATATTGCACTGTAGGTTAATCATTTTTCATGTTTATATACTTTCTGCCCAGTGAAATTCTACTCCGACCCTGAAACTCAACTACCCATGTTTCTATTCGATGCTCCATTAATTGTCAGATGTGTATGATGCTAAGCAAGTTACTTAAATGCCTTGTGCTTTAGTTTCTTAATTTGAAAAACATAATAAAACCTCCTCCATAGTTTGTGTGGGTAATGTAAATTTGTATGCATAAAGTACTTAGAAGATTTGGTACCATTATTATTCAATATAACT
Organism: Leontopithecus rosalia; assembly: GCA_028533165.1. Taxonomy (NCBI): domain Eukaryota; kingdom Metazoa; phylum Chordata; class Mammalia; order Primates; family Cebidae; genus Leontopithecus; species Leontopithecus rosalia. The sequence continues at coordinate 863 of JAPYYA010006158.1, forward strand.
TTGAAATGATACAAGGTCTAGTATGAAATGGGAATTATACTTCATAAAGATTTGCCCATTAGATAAATAAATAATATAAGCATTAATTCACAGACATCTATATCAAAATATGAGTGCTATGTTTTATGCAGGATACAAAGGTGAAGAAAATACATGAGTTCGTAATTGGATGAGAGGAGAAAGAAATCTATACATAGATGTAATTTATGCTGCCACATAATAGAGGCTCAAACAAATTATAACAGAAATTGGTCTATGTATCTCTCCTTGTCCTGGCCACTACAGTCAACTTATGACTTAGCTTTTCTTAACTATTTTTTGATTCTCTGAAAGTACTTTCAGACAGTTATTTATTTTGCAAACAACAGGTTTTTTTATGATTCTCAATTAACAATTCTGAGAGTTATCTAATTTCCTTTTATCACAATATTCTGGAATGAATACCATTTATTTTCTTAGTTATCAATGCAAAATGATTTTTAACACTGTATTTTTCTCCTTTTAGTTTACATTATTTATTTTTATAATTTCTTTATGTAACTGCATTTAGCCAGAAGGGTGTGGGGTTATCCTTGCCTACTCTTGTCACTATAATAACTCTGTGACACTCTTCATTGTGGATTGTTTCTGAAGTGATCATTCTCTAGAACAACAGGATTTGTGGTACAACAATATGAAGTTTAATGCATACAACATAAAGAATGAGATAATAATGCAAAAAGAAAGCATATGAGTTGTTTACTCTCTTTATTTTCAATCTAATATGCCTTCTCCAGTAGGATGAAAAGGGCAATGTCTTTCATCCTACTGGAGAAGGCATATTATTTTTCACAGTAAGACACTAGTCTTACTGTGATAGTCTGTGACAATTGCTGAGATTCATTTACAATGTGTAACAAAATTTAATAATGCCTTTGTATATGCTTTGCTCATAAGACTCTAACACATCATACGTGTGCTAATAGAAGTGAGAGCTAAGAACAGCTTTTCTAACTGTTTCTGATTGTAATTTAAAAATATAATTTATAATTAATTTCCAAAAGCTAATGCCTCTTAACCAAAGTTGTCTCACCAATTACCTCTGGGTGAAAAATATCAGATATATTCTGTTTATAACAATAGGTTTTAGATTATTCAGATTCTATTCTTTTTAGTAACTGTTTGTTGAGTAAAAACTTTTCTCAGAATTGAAAGCTAAAGTAAAATATAGCACAACCTGACAAAACTATGCAAGGCCATGCCTTTTATTCTTGTTTTTTAGTTGGGCAGTTTTGAATATTAGAAATGTGGAGTAAAACAGTAAAAAAAGGAATTACTGAAAATAAAATGAGCCAAGTGTTTGAAATTTATACTGTAATCATTTTAGACTTTAACAAATCTTTCATGATTTATGACTGATCCATGGTCATTATATGGTGAACTTACTGGCTCCTCATATATAGATCTGCCATTGTGTCTGGGTAGGACTGAATACACCTCTACCACTAACTCCTCACACGTTCATGAGGCAAAGTCCTAGCATTCTTTATGCTTTGACATTTATGACAGCTTGATATACATAAAGATTCTTACTTTCATGTGCTGGTAGTACTAGGAATCCTCCTGCATTCTTCCTTCTTCAATTTGTAATAATTTTCATGTACAGTTAGTGCTTCAGGTCAATAAAATCTGAGTTCTTAGATGTCACTTATGTGCCTACAAGTACATTAAGTCCTATTTTTTTTCCCAAGATGGAGTCTCGCTCTGTTGCCCAGACTGGAGTGCAGTGGAGTGATCTCAGCTCACTGTAAGCTCCACCTCCTGGGTTCAAGCAATTCTCCTACCTCAGCCTCCTGAGTAGCTGGGATTATAGGCACATACCACCATGCCCAACTAATTTTTGTATTTTTAGTAGAGACAGGGTTTCACCATGTTGGCCAGGCTAAGTATTTATGTCACCCTCAAATTCATACATTGAATCCCTGATCCCCAGTTAATGGTATTAGGAGGTAGGGCCATTGGGAGATAATTGGATAATGTCACAAAGGTAGAGACCCCATGATGAGATTAGTGCATTTATTAAGAATAGGAAGAGACACCACAGATTATTCTCTCCACCATGCAAGAATATAGCAAGAAAGCAATATGTGTGAGCCAGGGAGAGAGCTCTCATCAATAACTCAATCTGTGGGCACCTTTATCTTGGATTTCTCAACCTCCAGAACTTGAAATAAATATCTGTTGTTTAAGCCACCCAGTCTCAAATATTTTGGTATAGAAATTCAAGGTAAGACAGGAAGTAACATAAAATTTACTATTTTAACTAGATTTAAGTGTAAGATTTAGTAAAAGTGCACACATTCACAATAGTTTGTAGTCATCATCACTTTGTATTTCCAGATTTTTTTTTCATCATCCCAAAAATGAACTGTACTCATTAGTAACAGGCTATTCTGCCTGCACCCCAGCCTCCAGTAACTGATGTTAGGCTTTACATCCCTATAAATATGTCGATTCTAGGTACCTCATAAATATGGACTCATACAGCATGTGCCTTTTTATGTCTGGCTTGGTTCACTTAGCACAATGTTTTCAAAGTTCATCCACATCCATTTGTAGCATGTATCAGAATTTTATTCCTTTGTAAAGCTAAATAATACTTGCTTTATGCATATGTCATATTTTGTTTATCCTTTCTTCTATCAATAGACATGTAAATTGTTCCTACCTTTCAGGTACTATAAATAATGCTGCTATGAATATTTGTGTACAGGCATCTGTTTGAGTCCTTGCTTTCAATTATTGTTTTTCTTTTCTTTTTCTTTTTTTTTTTTTTTGAGATTGAGTCTACCTCTGTTGCCCAGGCTGGAATGCAGTGGCACCATCTCACCTTACTGCAACCTCTGCCTTCCATGTTCAAGCAACTCTCCTACCCTCAGCCTACCTATTTGCTAGGACTACAGGCGTGCACCACCACACCTGGCAAATGTTTGTATTTTTTTAGTAGAGACAGGGTTTCACCATCTTGGCCAGGTTGGTCTCAAACTCCTGATCTTAGGTAATCCACTTGCCTTGGCCTTTAAAAGTGCTGGAATTACAGGCATGAGCCACCGAGCTTGGCCCAATGAAAGTGCTGGGATTATAAGCATGAGCCACCAAGTTTGGCCCAATTCCTTTGGGTATCTACAGGGAAGTTGAATGATTGGATCATATGGGAAATCTGTTTACCTTTATATGACCACATACTGTTTTTTATGGTGGCTGTACCACTTTACATTCCCAACAGCAATACAACAGTGGGTTAATTTCTCCATATCCTTGCCAATACTTTTAAAAATAATAATACTTTTTAGGGCTGGGCACGGTTCACGCCTGTAATCCCAGCACTTTGGGAGGCTGAGGCAGGTGGATTACGAGGTCAAGAGATCGAGACCATCCTGGTCAACATGGTGAAACCCTGTCTCTACTAAAAATACAAAAAATTAGCTGGGCATGGTGGCGGGTACCTGTAATTGCAGCTACTCAGGAGGCTGAGGCAGGAGAATTGCCTGAACCCAGGAGGCGGAGGTTGCAGTGAGCCGAGATCATGCCATTGCACTCCAGCCTGGGTAACAAGAGCGAGACTCCATCTCAAAAAAAAAATAATACTTTTTAAAGAAAGAATAGTCAACTTACTGGCATAAAGTGGTATGTCATTGTGATTCTTATTTGTATTTTCTGAATAACTAGTGACATTAAGCAATTTTTCATATGTTTATTGATCATTTGTATAACTTCTTTGTCCAAATGTCTTTTCAAGTCCTTTGCCTAATTTGGAATTGGGTTCTTTGCTGTCTATTGTTACATTTTAAGAGTTCTTTATATATTCTGAATATTAGTCCTTTGTCAGATTTTTAAATTGCAAATATTTACTCCCATTATGTTGGTTGTCATTTTACTCTGTTGTTCTTTTCATATACACAAATTTTTAATTTTAATGGTCTACTTTATCTAATTTTTCTTTTCTTTCCTGTGCTTTTGGTATAATATTGGTCACACATTTTTATATCTGTGCATACTTTATAGCCAAGCCATTCTTTGTCTTTGTAGTTACTTGAAGCAATTAAGTTCTAGAAATAAACAAAGGGACACTTGACCAATTCTGTCTTTTTTTTTTTGAGACAGAGTTTCACTCTTGTTACCCAGGCTGGAGTGCGATGGCGCGATCTCGGCTCACCGCAACCTCCACCTCCTGGGTTCAGGCAATTCTCCTGCCTGGTGATCCTCCCACCTCGGCCTCCCAAAGTGCTGGGATTACAGGCGTAAGTAAGCCACCGCACCCGCTCTTATAAGTAATTATTAAGCAGCTGTTAGTAAGTAGGTGAGAAATGTGGTAATTGCAAGTAGACAAGCAATTCCCTCTGAGATTTGCTGCATAAGGACATAGCATATGAAAAGAACATCTATACCGTCCACTGGTATACCTTCATAGCCCTATGAAAAATTAAATTTCTGGATGATATTGCAACATGGGATTCTCCTGCTGAAGATGTATAAATGGGTAATGTGTAAAGTGACCATTTTCCCAATGTCACCCCTATAAAATGATATGTTAAAGTTCCTGGTTTATGACTAAAATTAATATAACTAATTAACTTTTAATTTTTCTGCTTTGCCAACAGCATCTGGGTAACAGGAAGGTACATATTGATTAAAAAGGCAATCAGAAAAAATACTATTTTTCTTTTCAAATAATGAGAGGAATAAATGAATAGTGTTCATTAATCTAAATTTCTTTCGTTTTATGTGCATCCTAGAATGCCAATGTATTAATTTACAATGAGAAATGTTAATTATAAAACAAAGTAGATTGCTAATCTTTCCTGGTAGAAGAGCTTCAAAGACTAGTCAAATAATAACCAGATTTGGAGTTTATAAAATCAGAGAGAAATTAATTACATGACCCTAAAGGTTTATCTCAACAAATCTTGATAGTGTTTTTCATCCTTTCCACTCTATGGATGTATTTGTAAGACCCAAAAGATATTTATATATAAAGAGCTGTGAAATATTTTTATAGATATCACCATGTATTATTGAAAAGAAAAGAAAATGCTCCATTTTAATATTCTTTACTAGTGGATGCCAGAACTAATCACTTGGCTTCTTATAGGTCTCTATCAGTTTTCACAAATCTAAAATTGGTGTAAAAGTTTTATTCACAGTTTGCCTCTGTATTAGTCAGTTTTCACATTGTTATAAAGAAATACCCGAGACTGGGTAATTTATAAAAAACAGAATTTTAATTGGCTCGTGGTTCTGCAGGCTATATAGAAAGTATAGCATCTTCTCCTTCTTGGAGGCCTCAGGGAGCTTTTACTCATGGCAGAAGGCAAAGCAGGAATAAATGTCTTACGTGGCAGAAACAGGACTGAGAGAGATGGGGGAGGGGCTACACTACACACTTTGAAATGACCAGATCTCATAAAAACTGTACCATTAGAACAGCATTATCAGAATGGCACCAAACCGCTCATGAGAAACCACCTTCATGATCCAATCACCTCCTACCAGGTCCCACCTCCAACACTGGGGATTATAATTTGACACGAGATTGGGGCAGAGACACAAATATAAATCATGTCAACCTCTCTCAATTTACCCAAACCATCAACCTCACATAGCATAAAGACATTTTAGAGATGTTCTCTAACGACATCTGCAGGAAATTGCCATAAAACATACCATCTCTAAGGATGAATCAACTGTGGCTAGTTTGGTACACATAATTCTTATCGTTCTTTGTGTTCTAGAGAAACTTTAGTACATATTTGAAATGAAGAGAATCTTCTCAAATTCCAATAGATGCCAAGTTATTCTTTCATTGGTCATTTGATATATTATATATATATGTATATATGTATATACATATATATGTATTTATATATGTATATATATAAATATATATGTATATATATATAGGCAAGGCTTTATATTATAGAATCCTACTGTCGGGTGCCTTATATTTTGCATTAAAAGATAAAATACAATTCTGAGATAGATTTTTAATGTGATAAATTAAAAATGCAAATAATATTCTACCTTGGAAGGTAAAATACGCACTTCAACAGTGGGCATTTTGAGTTATAAAAAAAAACCTAACCAACTGCTTTAGAGACCATTTTCAAATGAGCACATCTGTATTTTATAAAGTGAACTTACACATGCTTCAAGACACATTATGAATATTTTATAGTGATAGGTAGAGTAGGAAGGGATAGTGCATTAATCAAGAATGTATTATCATCTAAATGCCTCTTGGACAGGCTACATAACATAGTCATTGCATATTATATGCTCAAAGCTGTTTGAACAGTAACAGAATACTTCTGCCAATGAACTCTTCAGTGCATAAAAAATGCTATAAAGATTACTGAGAATCAAAATTATCTGTAAGCTGTCTGCCCATTCCAATTGAGTGTTTTTAAAATTCTACTTATTTTTTTATATTTTATGAGCTGAGAGCTCTACAATCTGAGTGACTTACCATCTATTCATGTCTGACAATCTTAATATCAAAGTAATAAATGCATCCAGTATGAAAGATGATTGTGTAATAAGATTTATTCAACATTGTTTTGATAGGATATTTTGCTCCCATTATGTCCAAAGTCTAATTTTTTAAAACAAGTATGTTGTAAGTTGCCACTGAAGTTTTTTAAAGTAAGAAAATAATATTAGATAAGCTCTATGGATCTGATCTAAAACAATATACAATATCACTTCTAGAATGAGAGTTTGGAAAGTGACCTTTATGATAAGCATAAATGATCTTTTATGATAAACACAAATGACCAAAAATAAAGATTTAAAAGTCTCTTTAAATCTTCAGATTGTAATGTCACATATTATGTCTTTAGGGTTAAGGCAATCTTTATTTAAAATAACCCTTTGGGCCGGGCACAGTGGCTCACGCCTGTAATCCCAGCACTTTGGGAGGCCGAGGTGGGTGGATCATGAGGTCAAGAGATAGACACCATTCTGGCCAACACAGTGAACCCTCATCTCTACTAAAAATACAAAAATTAGCTGGGCGTGGTGGTGCACACGTGTATCCCAGCTACTCAGGAGGCAAGAGAATTGCTTGAGGCAGGAGAATTGCTTGAACCCAGGAGGCGGAGGTTGCAATGAGCTGAGCCTGGCACCTGGCAAAGGAGCAAGACTCTGTGCCAAAAAAAAAAAGAAAAGAAAAGAAAAAAAAGACCCATGGGTCTCATAAGGGACATTCAAGAATAATCCCTCAGCACATTTATTCATATTATTAGACATGTGAAAAAAGAAAATCTCCATCAAGATTGGTGTTTAGAGAAAAAAGAAATCAACTTTCTCACAACTGTGTAACTTCTTTGCTCTCTTCTCCATGGGTTATCATGGCTTTTATATAGAAACTTAAGAAGAAATTTATTCTGTTATCAGTAGTATGAAATAATAAGAAGTGTTTAACATTATTTGGTTTGGCCCTTATATTTCAGAAAAAAAAATTCTAGTAACCTGAGATGACACTGTTAATGTTTCTTTTCCAAAAATAATTGTGTGATCTGGGGGTTATCTTACTTTCTTTTGCCCACTATTAAATACAGATGCAACTAAAATGCAAAGATTATAGGAGGACCACAAACTGAGTCTGCAAAAGGGAGCTGACTTGGTGTTCTGGGTGAAAATATAATCTACCTGCTTGTTTTTCTTTGTGCCTTTCAGGAGAATTTTAGTTTCAACAGGCCAGTATGAACGGTTGTTCTCTTAGGATAATGCAGTATTACTCTGTATAGTGTTTATCAGACAGTCAGAAATAGAAAATGTTTCTGAGATAGCTTTACAAACATAAAGATGTTGCAGACTGGAAGAAAATCAGAAGCAAGAAAAGATATTCAAGGTTAGATTTTCAGTTGAAATAGTTGTAGCTATCCATAACATGAGAATTCAAATGTCAGTATTATTTGACCTAGTGAGGTCCAGTTACCTAAATTATTGGCTTTTAATTACATATTTTACTAAAGTTTTCTGGTATACATAGGCCAAGCTATTACAGTTTGGTTTTAACCAATGCTTTAAATTAGTAAATTTTATTTATTTGATTGGTATTATACATTTACAGATGAGTATTTGAAGAATTTCAAAGATACTGAGAAGCCAGAAAGAATAATAACTTTGTGGTTATCTTGATCCCTTGAATCTGCAAAACAAGTCTGCCTCCAAAACTACTATAAATCCATTTTTGTTTTATATTTTACCTGGCTGTGTCAATGGGTGATTACAATGATTTCCAAAATTATAATTATGTTTTATAATTTGGCTTTACACCAATCCATTCTTTATCTATTGAGCTGAATGATCTATTAAATATGCAACCATAATTATGACATGCATCTGCATAAATCATGTCAAGGGGCTTCCAGCTACAATTTAAATATCACGTGTCTCTGACATCTTATTGAAAGTTGATGTTTTATTAATGTCTATGGTAGATTTCTACTCATTAACAGAATTTATTATAATTTATAATCATATATATGTTTATATAAATATATATATAAATATACATATATAGGTGTTTCTTTAAATATACATTTGTTTGCTACCACTAATCCAAATACATACAAAGGAGAAGGTGATTCATAAGAACCAAGTTCCTATCTCTTTCCTTTACCAGCACTTTATATATATTAAGGACAAAAAAACTCATTGACAGTTATATGCACAATAGAACTATTTATCTATGGAATTAATAAACTTTGAGTCAAAAGAAAATTCACTGAACTAGTAAATTCAAGCTTTTATAGTATCTTTTGTTCCCAATGTAAAATATGATTGGTAATAACATAAATAATAAACACAGAATTTTTAAAGTATTTGTTGATTTTGCTACTTGTAGTTTTGATCTTTCTTTTTTTAATTTTATTAATTTTTAATTTTTTTTTCTTTTTATTGCATTTTAGGTTTTAGGGTACATGAGCAGAACATGTAAGATAGTTGCATAGGTACACATGTGGCAATGTGTTTTGCTGCCTTCTGCCCCTTCACCCACATTTGGCATTTCTCCCCAAGCGACCCCTCCCCGGCTCGCCCCCCCGCTGTCCCTCCCCTATTCCCCCCAATAGACCCCAGTGTGTAGTACTCCATTCCATGTGTCCATGTGTTCTCATTGTTCATCACCCGCCTATAAGTGAGAATATACGGTGT
>JAPYYA010006159.1:0-10059 GCA_028533165.1 Leontopithecus rosalia
GGCTATGAGGAAGCAGTGTAAATAGCCCCGTTCTCATTACTCTGAACACACACAGAGGGTGCTAAAGCTGATGAACACATTCATCCATTAAGTAAAGTAGGCTTTGTAAAGCATACCTAAGAAACCCAGAAGGTGCATTTAGGAGAAAGAGACCGGAAAGAGAAATAGTATGGATTTTTAAAAATTCTTGTCTCTACTACTACAACCAAATATATATATATATATATGTATATATATATATACACATATATATGTATATATACACATATATGTATATATATATATACACATATATGTGTATATATATATATACATATATATATATTTCATGTATGTCCCATAAATATTTTTTTAAATTCTTATGAAACAGGCTGGTAGAGGAGGTTTGTGAGCCTAGCCCAAGGGCTTATCCATCACTATGGGTAAATTACTTAAACTCAGTTCAGGAAAATATTTTCCAAGCTAGAAAAAATGTACTAATTCTCACGTAAACTCATTTGGAGGGATCATGTGAGTTGGCCTACTTAAAACTAGTGAAAGTTCCCTTTTTTTCTCTCTCTGTTTCATGCAGCCAAATGTGAAAGTTGTGTTTTAGAAAAATCACTTGTAATAAAGTGTAAATCTTATTATCAAATTTATTTTGCTGTTTTCCTCCTTATCCTTGTACCAAATAAAACACTGACATTCTCACGTTTCGTAGATGAAAAAAAATATCAACCAGGACGGAAGGAAATGTAGACTTTCAGGAATGAATGTCACTGTACACATAACATCCCTGAGGGGCTGGGAAAAGGAGCAAACCAAAGTAACCTTGCAGGTGCTGCTTTGACTTACAATTGCAAGGCTAAAGGCCAAGGGAACTGGACTTCAGCACTGTGTTACAACTTGTAAATTTGTTTCTCATTGGGCTAGGGGCGTGGATGGGGGTGGGAGGCTGTGACCAATTCTGAAATAGCTTTACATGCACCATGAGTAAGAAGGGGCAAATAAGTAAATGAAGAGTGGATAGTGGGGGTCAGGTTTTTCACTGCTGGAGAGAGAAGTTATAGATAAGCAAAGGCAGAAGGTTAGAAGGAACCCTGTGATACTGGATTTGAGTTAGAGAAATAAGTATGAACTCATATTTAACCACGCATATATAAAAATTTAATAGATATGTGTATATACATGGGTTAATACACGTATCTCCTATCCGTGTGCTCTGAGAGGGCCTATTACAGGCTTACAGATAGTATAGGGTTGCCAGATCAACACAGGATGCATAAATGAATTTGAATTTCAGGTAACAATAAACAAATTAGGTCTGCATGGATGAGAGTGTTGGGGAGGCCCAAGCCACCTCTTGGTCCTGCTGGTGCACCTTACTGGGGGCTTAAAACCACCCCAAGTGTTTGGGTGTGGAGACTCATGCCTGTAGTCCCAGCACTTTGAGAGACTGCGGCAGGATAACTGAGCCCAGGTGTTTGAGACCAGTCTGGACAATGCAGCAAACCCCATCTCTAGAAAAGAGAAAAGGAAAAATTAGTCAGGCATTGTGGCACACACCTGTAGTCCTAGCTACTGGGGAGGCTGACACGGGAGGATGGCTTGAGCCTAGCAGTTAGAGGCTGTGGTGATCCATGATGGAGCCACTGTACTGCAGCCTGGGTGACAGAGAAAGGCCCTGTGCACCTCTAAAATAACGCCCCCCAAGTCATGCCTTGTCCTCATCCACACCCCCACCTCCCGTCTCACTGTAAAGGCTTCATGGCATCAGCAGAGGACCCAGCACGTGAACTGGACTTGGGGGCTAAAGATCACCAGGTGTGAGCACCCTCTGAGCCTCTCTCCTCTTTCCAACTCTTTCTGGCAGGTCCAGGTGCTGCTGTACTTCCTGCAGCTGGAGGCCATCACTGCCCCAGACAGTAAGAGACAGAGCATCCTGTTCTCAACCGAAGGCTTAAGACCCCTGTCCATCTCCAGAAGGCAGATAGATATCCCTAAAACCTCTGGATAATCGGACCATTGTAGAGTGGGAACCAAACCTTCCTGAGGTGTCCTTGGGCCAGCCCCAAGCATCAGGCCATCTGCCAAGGGACAGTGAGACAAAGCAGAAGGACAGGTGGCCTGGGGACATCCTGGCCAGGTCTGGAAGCCCCAGACTGGCCTTAAACTGTGGTTTTTCACAGGGCCACCCAAGCACACCCCAAGCCAGTATATCTCAGAGTCTGGGCCAGGTCCTGGGGGATAGAGTGAAGGGAGTGGTTTTAGGAACTTACATGTCTCCTGGATCACTTCTCGAGATGTGCCCTCTCTGGGGAGACAGGAATGTGACGGGATCCCCTCACTGTTGTATCTTGAATAAATGCTGCTGCTTCATCCTCTGGGGTCATGGCCCTGTCCCTGTGTGGGAGGGGCCTCTTCCATTCCCTGACTAGGAAACCACATTCCATTTAGAAAAGAATTGAGAGGCTAAGTCAGCACTGGGTAACATTTTGATTCCATTCACGGCTTTCTTTTTTCTGCTTTCCAGAAGGACTTTTGTGCAGAAATGGATCTTTTTCTTGCTGTGTTTGTCCTTATTGGAAGGCAGCTTCAGGAGGCCTGTGAAATGTTGGGGGACTGGAGCCCAGGGGAGGGAGTCCCAGGCTGTGCACTTTAGGATTCCTCTTCCAGGGAGAGCAAGCTCATCCCCGATCCTGACCACCCTCCTGGCTCACGCTCTCCTGTTTGGCTTCCACAGGCCGGGACTTCTCTGGCTTCCCTCTGCCCACCCTCTCCCTGCCCCAAGTGTCCCCAGCACAGGTGGCTTTGTTTTTCTCTCCACTCAGGGAACTTGTTCAACTTCTGTAAAAGTCCCCACTTTGTGGTAGAGACTTGCTGGTGGCATGTTTTAAAACTTTGATTCAAATAACCTTTTAATACTTGAATATTTTAAGTTTCATACATAGTTCCTAATTTTTTTCCTAACAGATTCAGATACCTATTAAGATCCTAGAATGGCACCATTTTGTCTTTCTCCAAATGCCTGGCTCTGCTCTCTCAGGAGTGGGTTCTGAGGTCTCTGGACTACAGGATATTCAGAAGGTCAGGAAGAAGCCCAGTCTAGGGACAAGGGGCAGGGGGACGGCCTCCTTCCTCTAGCAGGCAGAGGCACAGCGCCATCTGCCGCCCCCTCTGCCAGCACCTGTGTGGGAGCCCAGGCATTCTTTGTAACCCTGCATTACCAGCAGGCTGAAAGAAAACAGAAGCTTGGAGGCCACCACTTATTTTCAACAAGTTAATCTGTGAAGAATTCCCTCACTTTTTCAGAAAAAGGAGGTTGGGGCAAGAAGAGGGGAGAAGGGAGATGAAACCCAGAGCCAAGTTTCCAGAAAATCCTACAGGAGAAAAGAATGCAGCTGCCCAGAGGAGGGAAGCAGGATCACACTCAGGAAAGTGTGTGGGGTCCTGGATGACACCAACACCCAGTGCAGATCTGTTTGGTGACCTCTCCCAAGGTGGGGAAGGTGAGTGTTCCCTGGATGTCCGTGGGCAGATTCTGCTGAGCACACAGCATGTTGGGGAGTCTGATGCTAGAGCCATTCTCCTCCACTCCAGGCAATTCCAGGTAAGGCAAGGCAAGGCAAGACAAAACAATTCCAGGCAAGGCAATCCCAGACAAGGCAAGGCAAGGCAAGAGAAGGCAATGCCAGGCAATGCCAGGCAAGGCAAGGCAAGGCTATGCAATTCCAGACAAAGCAATTGCGGAAAAGGCAATTTCAGGCCAAGCAAGGCAACACAAGGCAGGGAAAGGAAATTCGAGGCAAGGCAATTCCAGGTAAGGCAAGGCAAGGTAATTCCAGGGAAGGTAACTCCAGGCAAGGCAAGGCAAGGCAATTTCAGGTAAGGAAATTCCAGGCAAGGCAAGGCAATGGAGGGCAAGGCAATTTCAGGCAAGGCAAGGCAAGGCTCTTCCAGGCAAGGCAATTCTAGGCAATGCAAGGCAAGGAAAGGCAAAAAATTCCAGGCAAAGAAATTCTAGGCAAGGCAAGGCAAGGCAAGGCAGGACAGGACAGGACAGGGCAGGACAGGGCAGGGAAGGGCAGGGCAGGGCAGGGCAGGGCAGGGAAGAGCAGCACAAGGCAGGGCAGGGTAAGGCAAGGCAAGTCAAGCAAGGCCAGACCAATCCAGGCAAGTCAATTTCAGGCAAGGCAAGGCAATTCCAGAAAAGGCAATTCAAGGCAAGGCAAGGGAATGCAATTCCAGGGAAGGCAACTCCAGGCAAGGCATGACAAGGCAATTTCAGGCAAGGCAATTCCAGGCAAGGGAAGGCAAAGCAAGGCAAGGAAAGGCAACTCAAGGTAATTCCATGCAAGACAAGGCAAGGCAAGCCAAGGCAAGACAAGGCCTAGCAATTCCAGGCAAGGCAAGAAAAAGCAAGGCAAGGCAAGGCCATTCTAGGCAAGAAAATTCCAGTCAAGCAAGGCAAGACAATGTAATTCCAGGCAAGGCATTTCCAGGCAAGGCAAGGCCACAGGGCAATTCCAGTAAAGATGATACCAGGCAAGGCAAGGCAAGGCAAGGAAATTTCAGGCTAGGAAATTCCAGGCAATGCAATTCCAGGCAATGCAATTCCAGGCAATGCAAGGCAATTCCAGGCAAGGCAAAGCAAGGGAAGGCAAGCAAGGCAATTCCAGGAAAGGAAATTTGAGGCAAGGCAATTCCAAGTGAGGCAAGGCAAGGTAATTCCAGGGACGGTAACTCCAGGCAAGGCAAGGCAAGGCAATCCCAGGCAAGGAAATTCCAGGCAAGACAAGGCAAGGCAAGGCAAGGCTATTCCAGTCAAGGCAATTCCAGGCAATGCAAGGCAAGGAAAGGCAAAAAATTCCAGGCAAGGAAATTAAAGGCAAGTCCAATCCAGGCAAGTCAATTTCAGGCAAGGCAAGACAATTCCAGGAAGGAAATTCAAGGCAAGGCAAGGGAACACAATTCCAAGCAAGGCAACTCCAGGCAAGGCAATTTCAGGCAAGGGAAGGCAAAGCAAGGCAATTCGAGGCAAGGCAAGGCAAGGCAACTCAAGGTAATTCCATGCAAGGCAAGGCAAGGCAATTCCAGGCAAGGCAAGGCAAGGCCTAGCAATTCCAGGCAAGGCAAGAAAAAGCAAAGCAAGGCAAGGCAATTCCAGGCAAGAAAATTCCAGTCAAGCAAGGCAAGACAACGTAATTCCAGGCAAGGCAAGGCAATTCCAGGCAAGGCAATTTCAGGCAAGGCAAGGCAAGGCAATTTCAAGCTAGGAAATTCCAGGCAATGCAATTTCAGGCCACGCAAGGCAAGGCAAGGCAATGCAAGGCAATTCCAGGCAAGGCAAGCAAGGCAATTCCAGGAAAGTCAATTCCAGGCTAGGCAAGGCAAGACAAGACAAGGCAGGGAAAGGGAATTCCAGGCAAGGAAATTCCAGGTAAGGCAAGACAAGGTAATTCTGGGGAAGGCAAATCCAGGCAAGACAAGGCAATGCAGGGTAAGGCAATTCCAGGCGAGGGAAGGCAAGGCTATTCCAGCCAAAGCAATTCCAGGCAATGCAAGGCAAGACAAGGCAAACAAATTCCAGCAAGGAAACTCCAGGAAAGGCAAAAAGAGTCAAGGTCATTTCAGGCAAGGCAATTTCAGGCAAGGCAATGCAATGCAATGCAATGCAATTCCAAGCAAGGAAATTCCAGGCAATACAAGGCAAGGCAATTCCAGACAAGGTAATTTCAGACAAGTAAAGGAAAGGCAATTCCAGGCAAGGCAAACCAAGGCAAAAAAGGGCCATTCCAGGCAAGGCAATTCACCTGGAATTGCCTTGCCTAGAATTGCCTTGCCTTGCGTTGCCTTGCCTTGACTGGAATTGGGTTGCCTGGAATTGCCTTGACCTGCCTTAGTGGGAATTGCCTTGCCTGGAATTGCCTTTCCCTGCCTTTTCTTTCCTTGCCTGGCCTGGAATGCCATTCTGGCAATTGCCTTGCCTGGAATTGCCTTGCCTGGAATTGCATTGCCTTGCTGTGCCTTGCCTTGTTTTGCCTGGAATTTCCTGGCCTAGAATTGCATTGTCTTGCCTTACCTTGCCTTGTCTGAAATTACCTTGTCTGGAATTGCCTTGCCTTGTCTTGCCTGGTATTTTCTTGCTTGGAATTGCATTGCATTGCATTGCATTGCCTTGCCTTGCCTGAAATTGTCTTGCCTGGAATGACCTTGCCTCTTCTTTCCTTTCCTTTCCTTGTCTGAAATTACCTTGTGTGGAATTGCCTTGTCTTGCCTGGAATTTCCTTCCTGGAAATTGCATTGCATTGCATTGCATTGCCTGAAATTGCCTTGCCTGGAATGACCTTGCCTCTCCTTGCCTCTCCTTGCCTTGCCTGGAATTTCCTTGCTGGATTTTTTTTTGCCTTGCCTTGCCTTGCATTGCCTAGAATTGCCTTGCCTGGAATAGATTTGCCTTCCCTTGCCTGGAATCGCCTTACTCTGCATTGCCTTGCCTATCTTGGAATTGCCTTGCCTGATATTGCCTTTCCCTGGTTGTCTTGCCTTGCCTAGCCTGAAATTGCCTTTTCTGCAATTGCCTAGCCTGGAATTGCATTGTCTTGCCTTACCTTGTTTTGCCTTGCCTAGATTGGCTTTGACTTGCATTGCCGTGCCTGGAATTGAAATGCCTGGAATTGCCTTGCCTTGCCTTACCTGGAATTGCCTTGCCTGAAATTGCATTGCATTACCTTGCTTCTTTTTGCCTGGAATTGCCCTGCCTTGCCTTCCCTGGAATAGCTTTCCCTGGAATTGCCTTCTCTTGCCTTGCCTTGACTGGAATTGCCTTGTTTCAAGTTGCCTTGGCTTGCCTTTCATTGCCTGGAATTGCCTTACCTAGAATTATTTTGCCTTACCTTAGCAAGAATTACCTTGCCTGGAACTGCCTTTTCCTGCCTTGTCTTGCCTTGCCTGGCCTGGAATTGCCTTTCAGGCAATTGCCTTGCCTGAAAATGTTTTGCCTTGCATTGCCTGGAATTGCCTTGCCTTGCATTGCCTTGCCTTGCCTGAAATTGCCTCGTCTAAAATTGCATTGCCTTGCCTTACTTTGCCTTGCCTGGAATTGTTTTTCCTTTTCTTTCATAGAATTGCCTTGACTGGAATGGCCTTGCCTTGTCTTGCCTCACCTTGCCTGGAATTGCCTTGTCTTGCCTTGCCTTGCCTGAAATCGCCTTGCCTGGAATTGCCCATTTTTGCCTTGCCTTGCCTTGCCTCGAATTACCTTCTTGGAATTTCCCTGCCTTGCCTTGGCTCAAATTGCCTTGCCTGGAATTATCCTGCTTTGCCCTGCCTTTTCTTATCTCGAATTACCTTGCCTGGAATTGGCCTGTCTTGCCTTGTTTTGCCTAGCCTGGAATTGCCTTGCCTTGGCTTTCCTTGCCTTACTTTGCCTGGAATTGCTGTGCCAAAATTGTCTTGCCTTGCCTGCCCTGCCTGGATTTCCTTTGCTTGCAATTGCCTTGCCTAGCTTTGCCTGAAATTTACTTGCCTGGAATTGCCTCGCATTGACTTGCCTTGCCAGAAATTTTCTTGCCTTTCCTTTCCTTGCCTTCCTTTGCATTGCCTTTTCTTTCCTTGCCTGGAATTGCCTTGCTTTGCCTTGCCTTGCCTTGCTTGGAATTGCCTTTTCTGGAATTGCCTTGCCTTGCCTTGGATTGCCTTACCTGGAATTGCCTTGCCTGGAATTGCCTTGCCTTGACTTGCCTTGCCTGGAATGGTCTTTACTGGAATTGCCCTGCCTTGCCCTGCCTGGAATTGCCTGCCTGGAATTACCTTGTCTTGTCTTGCTTCACTGGAATTTTTCTTGACTTGAATTGCCTTGACTTGCGGTGCCTTTTCTTGCTTTGTCTAGAATTGCCTTAGCTTGCCTGGAATTTTCTTGCCTTGCCTTGCCTTACATGGTATTGCCTTGAGTTGCCTTTCCTTGCCTTGCCTGGAATTTCCTTGCCTGGAAGTTTTTTGCCTTGCCTTGCCTTGCATTACCTGGAGTTGCCTTGCCTGGAATAACCTTGCCTTACCTGGAATTGCCTTGCCTTGCCTTGCCTGGAGTTACCTTTCCTAGAATTGCCTTGCCTTGCACTCCTCTCTGCTTGTGGACCTGGTGAGGCAGGGAGCAGAAAATACAAAAATTAGCAGGACGAGGTGGCACTTGCCTTTATACCCAGGCACTGTTAACACTGAGGCAGGAGAATCGCTTGAACCCAGGAGGCAGAGGTGCAGTGATCCAAATTCGAGCCACTGCACTCTAGCCAGATTGACTGCTCAACACTCCAGCTCAAATAAATAAGAAATAAATAAATGTAAGCCTGTAATTCTATCACTTTGGGAGGCTCTGGTAGGTAGTTCACCTGAAGTCAGGAGTTCAAGATCAGCCTGGCCAATATGGAGAAACCCCGTCTCTACCAAAAATATAAATACTAGCTGAGTGTTGTGGCATGTGCCTTTAGTCTTAGCTGCTCAGGAAGCTGAGACAGGAGAATTACTCGAACCCAGGAGGCGGAGGTTGCAGTAAGCCAAGATCATGCCACTGCACTTCAGCCTGGGCGCAGAGCCAGACTCCATCTCAAAAGAAAAAAATAAATAGAATTAAAAATTTAAAAAAATGTAGTAAGTTTGCAGTCATGCAGCGGAAGCATGCTAGTCCTATCCAGGTAGTGAAGGCAGACTTCATACACAAATCTCACAAGAACTTTTATACCCACCCCTGAAAGAAAGACCTGATTGCCTTCCAAAGAAGCAGTATGTGGACAAATGCATGGTCTGTCCCAAACAGCACTGGAAAGATCAACAGAAAACAGGGAGTGACATGCTCAGCCCTTGAGGCCAAAATGCCCTTTTTCACAGCAGCTGCCAGAAGACAGTGAGCAGGATTGGGTTGGAGGTCACCTGTGGGTGAAGGGGAGAATGGTCAGATCTGGGCAGGGGTTTAGGAGCCTGGGCATCCTCAGTGGAACAAAAGAGAGCTGTTCTGTGATGCTCAGCTGACAGGCAGAACCTTGCAAATCCAAGTTCTCGAGAGGCCAGCCAAGGTGAGGACAAAGACAGGCACACACAGGAATGGTTTCCTGGGGGACAGGGCCCAGTTACATCTCTCAAATGGGACCAGATTGGTAGAAAGATCAGCTGCTTTGGGCAACCGAGGTACCTTCTGTGTGAGCTCCCAAACTAGATGGTGCCAGGGGCCCTGGACCAGGCAGTTGGACTGGACATCTCATGGTCCTGTATTCCAGGAAACAGCATCTAGCACTTGTCTGGCCAGTTTTCCAAAAGAACCATCCACATGCCATCTTTCCATTTCCCCCCTGTTCACAGACTGGGCAGGGCCTGACCAGAAACTCTCCCTTAGGGTTTTCAGTCACTGCCAAAATCAGAGCCCGGCAGTGAGGAGGTGATGTTAACATGTGACTCTGGGCCAGGCGCTGCCTCATGCTGTAAACTCAGTGTTTTTGGGAAGCTGAGCTGGGAGGATCACTTGACATCAGCAGTTCAAGACAAACCTGAGGAACATAGATCTCTACAAAAAAAATAAAAATAAAAATTACCCAGCTCTGGTGACATGCACCCAGCGTCCCAGCTACTCGGGAGGCTGAGGTGGCTGGAGCTCAGGAGTTCAAAGCTGTAGCTCTGATGTTGCCACTGCACTCCAACATGAGAGACAGAGTGAGGCCATGTCCTGAAAAAGGAACAAATATACTAGGCATAAAAGAAACATACCTGAAAATGGCCGGGCACGTGGCTCATGCCTGTAATCCCAGAACTTTAAGAGGTTGAGGTGAGTGGATCACCTGATGTCAGGAATTCAAGAGCAGCCTGGCCAACATGGTGAAACCCCATCTCTACTGAAAGTACAAAATTAGCCGGGCATGGTGGCGGGCACCTGTAATCCCAGCTACTCAGGACTCTGAGGCAGGAGAATTGCTGGAACCTGGGAGACGGAGGTTGCAGTGAGCTGAGATCCCGCCATTGCACTGCAGCCTGGGTGAAAAGAGCAAGACTTCATCTAAAAAAGAAAAAAACAACCAACATACCTGAAAATAATGA
>JAPYYA010006160.1:0-10058 GCA_028533165.1 Leontopithecus rosalia
AGAAGAAAATCTAGGCAAAACCATTCAGGACATAGGAGTAGGCAATGACTTCCTGACCAAAACACCAAAGGCATTGGCAACAAAAGCCGAAATAGACAAATGGGACCTAATCAAACTCCACAGCTTCTGCATGGCAAAAGAAACAGTCACTAGAGTGAATCGGCAACCAACAGAATGGGAAAAAAATTTTTCAGTTTACCCATCAGTCATAGGGCTGATATCCAGAATTTACAAAGAACTCAAACAGATTTACAAGAAAAAAACAAACAAGCCCATTCAAAAATGGGCAAGGGATATGAACAGACACTTTACAAAAGAAGACATACATGAGGCCAACACACATATGAAAAAATGCTCATCATCACTGGTCATTAGAAAGATGCAAATCAAAACCACATTGAGATACCATCTCACGCCAGTTAGAATGGTGATCATTAAAAAATCTGGAGACAACAGATGCTGGAGAGGATGTGGAGAAATAGGAACACTTTTACACTGTTGGTGGGAGTGTAAATTAGTACAACCATTGTGGAAGACAGTGTGGCGATTCCTCAAGGCCTTAGAAATAGAAATTCCTTTTGACCCAGCAATCCCATTACTGGGTATGTATCCAATGGACTATAAATCTTTCTACTATAAGGACACATGCACATAAATGTTCATTGCAGCACTGTTGACAACAGCAAAGACCTGGATCCAACCCAAATGCCCATCAATGATAGACTAGACTGGGAAAACGTGGCACATATACACCATGGAATATTATGCAGCAATCAAAAATGATGAGTTTGTGTCCTTTGTAGGGACATGGATGAATCTGGAGAACATAATTCTCAGCAAACTGACACAAGAACAAAAAATGAAATACCACATATTCTTGCTCATAGACAGGTGATGAAAAATGAGAACACATGGACACGGGGAAGGGAGTACTACACACTGGGGTCTATTGGGGGAAATAGGGGAGGGACAGCAGTGGGGGCGAGCTGGGGAGGGATAGCCTGGGGAGAAATAAATGCCAATTGTGGGTGAAGGGGAGGAAGGCAGGGAAACACACTGCCATGTGTGTACCTATGCAACTATCTTGCATGTTCTGCACATGTACCCCAAACCTAAAATGCAATTAAAAAAAAGTAACAAAATAACAAGTATTGGTGAGGCTGTGGAGAAAGGAAAAGACTTATCCATTGTTGGTAAGAATGCAAATTAGTTCACTCACTGTTAAATGCATTTTGAGATACCTGAAAGAACTTTTAAGAGAGCTACCATTCAATCTAGCAGTCCCTTTACTAAATATATACCCAAAAGAAAATAAATTATTCTACCAAAAGACACATGCACTTATATGTTCATTGCAGTGTTATTTACAGTAGCAAAGACATAGAGTCATCCTAGTTACCTATCAAAGGTAGACTGGATAAAGAAAATATAGTACAGCTACACCATGGAATATTATGCATTCATAAAGGAATAATAAAACCATGTCATTTGCAGCAACATGGATGCAGCTGCAGGCCATAATCCTAAGGCAATTGATGCAAGAAGAGAAAATCAAATACTACATATTCCCACTTACACATGGGACCTATACATTTAGTAAACACAGACATAAAGATGGAAATAATAGACACTATCAACTAATAGGCAGGAGGAAGGGAAGGGACCACAGTGTGAAAAACTGGCTATTGGGTAATATGTTTACTATCTGGGTGATGGAATCAATAACCCAAACCTCACTGCTTTCACACTGCTGACAAAGGTAAACCCAAGATTGTGTAGTTTACCAAAGAAAGGTTTAATGGACTTAAAGTTACACATAGCTGGAAAGGACTCACAATCATGGCAGAAGATGAAAGGCATGTCTCACATGGTGGCAGACAAGAGAAGAGAGATTGTGCAGGGAAAATTCCCTTTGTAAAACCGTAAGATCTTGTGAGACTTATTCACTATCACAAGAACAGCACAGGAAAGACCTGCCACCATGATTCAATTATCTCCCACTGGTTCCCTTCTACAACGTGTGGGAATTCCAGATGAGATTTGGATGGCACACAGCCAAGCCATATCATCCCACTTCTGACCCCTCCCAAATCTCATGTCCCATCACAGGTCAAGACTAGGAGAAATAAAATGGTTTCATGGGCCAGGCCCAGGGTCCCTCTGCTGTGTTCAGTCTACAGACTTGGTGCCCTGCATCCTAGCCTCTCAAGCCATGACTAAAAGTGGCAAACACAGAGCTCAGTCCTTGGCTTCAGAAAGTACAAGCCCCAAGCTTTGGCAGCTTCCATGTGATGTGGAGCCTGAGAGTGTACAGAAGTCAAAAATTGACGTTTGGAAACCTCTGCCCAGATTTTAGAGGATGTGTAGAAACATCTGGATGCCCAGACAGAAGTTTGCCACAGCGGTGGGCTCTTATGGAGAGCCTCTGCCAGGACAGTGAAAGGAAAATATAGGGTTGGAACCCCCAGAGTCCCTACTGGGGCACAACTTAGTGGAGCTGTGAAAAGAGGGCCACTAACCCGCAGACCCCAGAATGGTAGAATCATCAACTGCTCACACTGTTTGCCTGGAAAAGCCATAGACACTCAATGCCAACCTGTGAAAGCAGTCAGGAGGGGGGTTATACTCTGCAAAGCTACAGAGATAGAGCTTCCCAAGGCTATGGGACCCCACTTCTTGCATCAATGTGATCCAAATGTGACACATGGAGTCAAAGGAGATCATTTTAGAGCTTTAGGATTTGACTGCCCCACTGGACTTTGGACTTGCATGAGGCCTGCAGCTTCTTTGTTTTGACCAATTTCTCCCATTTGGAATGGGTATATTTACCCAATGCCCATACCCCCACTGTATCTAGGAATTAACTAACTTGATATTGATTTTACAGACTCGTAGGCAAAAGGGACTTTCTTCATCTCAGGTGAGACTCTGGACTGTGAACTTTTGAGTTAATGGTAAAATGAGTTAAGACTTTGGGGGACTGTTTGTTGAGAAGGCATATGACTATTAGCATTTTGGAAAAAGTCATTTAACAAGTCTTTAGAAAGTTCCAAACTTTCCCACATTTTTCTATCTTCTTCTGAGCCCTCAAAACTGTTCCAATCTCTGCCTGTTACCCAGTTCCAAAGTTGCTTTCAGTATTCTGGGTATCTTTTCAGCAGTGCCCCACTCTTCTGGTACCAATTTGCTGCATTAGTCCATTTTCATGCTGCTGATAAAGACATACCTGAGACTGGGCAATTTTTAAAAAGAAAGAGGTTTAATGGACTTAAAGTTCCACATGGTTGGGGGGGCCTCACAATCATGGCAGAAGGTGAAATGCATGTCTGACATGGCAGCAGATAAGAGAAGAGAGCTTGTGAATGAAAATTCCCCCTTTTAAAATCATCAGAACTTGTGAGACTTATTCACTATCATGGAAACAGCACAGGAAAGGCCTGACTCCATGATTCAATTACCTCCCCACTGAGTCCCTCTCATAATATGAGGGAATTCAAGATAAGATTTGGGTGGGGACACAGCCAAACCATATTATTCAGCATCACACAACATGCCCATGTAATAATCCTGAACATGTGCTCCCTGAATCTAAAATAAATGTCAAAATTAAGAAACTCAAACCTTTAAAATTATAAAACACAAAACTAAATAATTTATAAATAAATGGAGAAAGATGATATGCTAATGGTTAGAACATTCAGTTTTGTTAAAATGTCAATTCTCAAAAAATTAATCCCAATTTTATATAATTCCAATCAAAACCTCAGCAGGCCTGTTGTGTACTAATTATCAAGATGATTCGAATATTTACACAGACAGAAGGGATTTAGAAAAGGCAACACAATTTTGAAAGGAAGGTAACATGGGAGAACTCACACGCCCTGACTTTAAGACTTAATAAAAGCTACTGTAATTATGACAAAATGTTACACTGGCATAGAAATCAACATTTGGATGTACATAACATAAAATTTAGAAACAGACTCATAGTTCTTTTATGAATTGATTTTTGACAAACTTACAAAGATAATTCAATGGGGAAAAATAGACTTTGCAACAAATTGTACTGCTGATTTGTATGGAAATAAAGGAACCTCAGCATTTACTCACACCATACATGAAAATTAGGTAGCAAACTGAAATGGATCATAGGGTTACATGAAGACTAAAACCATAAAATCTCTAGAATAAAATGTGAGAGGAAATGTTTGACATATTAATATCTTTTGCTCTTTGAGAGACACAAGAAAATGAAAAAGACAAGCCACAATCTGATAGAAAATATTTGCAGAAAATACATGACTAATTGCTTGTTTCCAGAGTACAAAAATATTCATACAAGTTAATAATAAGGAAGCATACAAAACAGTTTTAAGGGGCACAAAAGACATACAAGTAGCAAATATACCCATAAAACATGTTTAACATCATTAATTGTTAAGGAAATGAAAATTAAATTCATAGTAAAATAATATATCCATCCACTGGAATCGCTAAAATTTAATGAACTGGCAATTCTGTTTTGGTGAGGATATGGAGCAAATGGAATTCTCATACATAGACAATAGTAATGAAACTTGGTACACCTCCTTTAGAAAATCCTAAGTCAGTTTCTCATTGAGTAAAACATAACATATTATAACCCAGCAATCCCACTTCTGTGTGTTAACCCAGAGTAGAACTATGAACAGACAATAGACATCCACATAAAACTGTACAAGAATGTTTATAAAAGCATTATTCATAATAGTCAGAAAGTAGAAACAATTCAAATGACCATAACCTGCCTAATGAATGAACAAATTGCAGTATATCCATACTATGGAATGCTGCTAAGCAATAAAAAGGAATGAAATATTGAGACATGCAACAACAGGAGTAAATTTAAATATTATAATTAGAATGAAGTCAAGCATATAAAACTTCACACTATATGATTCTATTTAAATGAAATTCAAGTAAAGGTCAAACTCTGATGACAAAAAGCCATGGCTGCCTAGGGCCAAGGTTTCAGGAAGATGCATTGCAAAGGGGTATAATATTGTCTCTTCATTGGAGTGATGATTACATAATTGTATACATTGCCAAAATCCATCAAACTGGACAATTTAAAGGGAGATTTTACTTTATATAAATTATAGCTCAGTAAAGCTTAGATTAAAAAACATAATCTGGTTAATAAGACAATTGTGATGTTACCAAAAGAACATGGTAAACAGGAAAGTTAAAACTCTAGAAATTAGAGAGAAGATAAAACAGGACATTTGGGGAAAATATAGCAAATAAAGGCCATGGAGGACTTCATAAGAAAAATATAGTGGTGTTACAGATTCAGTGGTATCTAAAACCCATGTAACTAAGAATCTCTGTCATATTCTTTGGACATTCTTGAATGTGTGTGAATACACAACGCACAAACATATACATACGCAGAGAGAATAATGCTAAAGTCTTTCCGTAGTCTATATCATATCCAAACTAGATTCTCTTCTTTGAAATAGAATGCTAATGTTTCTTAAACTTTACGTAAAGCTTCAAAAGCTTGCTCCATCTTCCAACCAAATTGCTATAACCACACCCCTCTTGTATCCACACTCTGAAAGTCTGTCTCCCTGTGGGGTATGTGGGAGGTTATGGGCATTATGTGTATTAAAGTTTTGCAGATCACTATTATTTAATAAGCAGTGGTTGAGAGAAGAGTCTTTGCTACCAGAACATCCTAAGTTTGTGTTCCACATCTAAGTCCCAGGAAACACTAGCAAACCCTGGCTTACTCATCTGTTAAAATGGGGAAAATAATAAAGTCTACCTAATTACACGATTATGAATATTAAATGCAATAAATGTAAAGCTCAATAAATGTCAGCTTTTATTATTAGTCTACATCCTCAGATTTTTGCAAATCTCTTAATACCACTACAGCAAATAATTTGTCCCATAAAACACAGCAAAGTGTAACCAAAAAAATGTAAGCAATCCCTTTGATGCTTAATGATTCTACAGTACATGAGCAAAGTCATTTTCAAAGCTATTAAATTTTATCTCTAAAATAAATTCTCTATATATTAATTTTAATTCACTGAAGCATGTTAACTGTGTATTTACCTGAGTTGGTAAATTTTGTATGCTTTCTCAAAATATGTTTAAAATCTGAAAATAAAGCCACATTGAACCAGATATTTACTAAGGAAGTAGAGAAATGGCATACAGTGAATATGGCATAAAATACCACTCGCCCTGTGCCCCAGTCACTAGATGCCAGAGAGGGCATAAGTGTGGCTGGATAGTACTCTTGCTCAGAGCTAGTGGTTGAAAGCTAGCAGCAAGCAGTACTTCTCCCAGTCAAAGAAATGAGCACCTTGGAGGTCTGGGAAACACTCACCATATTATCCACTGAAACACCAAAAAGAATTACGGTGCATTGTGTGACTTCCCTCATTCTTTAAAGCGATACATTTCCAAATGTTATAAATCCTACAACTTCAAGCGTGCATGAAGATGACCAAAAGAAAGCAGTCATAACAGAAAAAGGCAAGTATTTGAGAGCTGTTGATAAATCTGTCTTTTAGGACTTAAAAGTAACAAAATCACTTAAATTCGCAAAAATTGATTAATATGTATTTGTAGAAGCTCAATAATTTAAGTAATTCAATCTAAAATAATTTTTCTGTCAGGCATCATAAATTGTCACATTTTTCAACAACATTGAAAGGATCTACAATGTTATCATGTTGCCCTTATATCATAATTTCTCCATAAAACAGCATTTAACCTGAGTAACAAATGGCAGGTGGTCAAGCTGATACTCTGAGATCACAGGTAGCCTTTGACACAATGTTTGTAGAACATACCTTATGGGACTTCTTATATGGGGACAAATTACTTCTAAATAAAAATCTGTTTTTTATACTGAAGAGCTAATTTGTCTGCAATATTTATTTATCCAGAAATATTTCTTGGAGAGTAATCATTTGGAGTTACATACTCAGTGTTAATTTTAATTTTTTGGAGATGGAGTCTTACTCTGCCACCCAGACTGAAGTAGATCACAGCTCACTACAGCCTTGGCTTTGCCAAGCTAAGGTGATCCTCCCACCTCAGCCTCTCAATAGCTGGGACTGCTGGTAAGTGCCATCACACTGGGCTTTTTTTTTTTTTTTTTTTTTGGAGAGATGGGTTTTCTCCATGTTGCCCAGGCTGGTCTTGAATTCTTAAGCTCAAGTGATTTGCCCATTTTGGCCTCCCAAAGTGCTAGGATTATAAGCATGAGCTACCACACCCAGCCCTCAGTGTTATTTATTATAGTCTTTATTCTGACTTCTGATTTCAAAAAATGAGAAATATATTGCCCATAATAAAAGTACACAAGAAGACAAATACTCTTGTTCTTCAGTGACTAGTAAGAAAAATGAAAACTACAAAGGGAAAATATAATCTTTTTTAAAATTTGATTTTGTGAATTAACTCCCTGATTGACTCAAAATGTAAATTTTTTGAAGTCATAATCTTAACACTAATGCAAGTGGAAAAAAACAAGATGAAAAGTTACATTGTATAACTCATAACTTGGAATGTTCAGCTATATACAGTCAACTTCAAAATATGCCTAGACTGTGGCATGGATTATACTTTTTTCTCAGAAAAAAAAATTAATTTCCTATATGGAGTGTTATAATGAGTTATTGAAATATAAAGCATGTTGTTTACAAATGTAAAAAAAATCTTATCAGGAGTATCAAATCCATATTTTATAAATCAAATTTCACATAAAAGCTGGGGTCAATCTTAACTTTAAATGAGAGACAAAATTTTTTCAAACATACTGTCTCAATTATCTGCTTTATCTTTTTATCTGTGTTTTTAGGGGGTAAGATTAAAGAGTGTTTCTTATTGTGAATAATATCGCTGTTGTTTTCTCAATGGAAATCTCACCCACATTGACACATAAAAATCAACGTAGAAATTGGCTTTCTGTAAATGAGATTACTGAAGTAGATTTTAGTAAAAAGTAGCTTTTCTCCTATAAATTATTTACTCAATTATAAGAAAAAGCACATAAGTGATAAGCATAAATCAAATATCAAGAAGATAAGGATAATGATACAGTACATTCCAATCGTTTGAAAGTAGACATTAAAATGTTATTCATAAGCAGTACGGATTACTTTAATATAAAGGGGCCATAGAGAATTATCTCTTATACTGAACTGTTGAGTTTACTAATATATTGTTGAGTATTTTTGCATCTATATTCATCAGGGATATTTGTTTATAGCTTTCTTTAATTGTAGTGTTTTTGTCTGGATTTTGTGTCATGATAATACTCAGCTCTAAAACTTGTTCAAAAGTATTCCATTCTTCTTAGTTTTTGCAAGAGTTTGAGAAAGATTGGTATTAGTTCTTCAAGTGTTTGGTAGAATTCAGCCATGAAGTCATCTGGTTCCTAAGTTTTTCTTTGATAGGAGACTTTTCATTCTCATTTTAATCTACTTACTCATTACTGGTCTGTTCAGTTTTCTGATTTTCTTATGATTCAATTTTTAAAGGTTATATTTTTCCAGGAATTGATCTTATATATTTTGTTGTAGGTTATCCAACTTTTTGTTGTATGATTTTTATAGTAGTCTCATAATTTTTTTACTTCTGTGTTATCAGTTGTAATATCTCCTCTTTGAGTTCTGATTTTATTTATTTTAGTCTTCCCTCATTGCTTTTTAGTTAACCTATCTAAAGGTTTGTCAGTTGTAGAAGAAATAGTCAACTCAAAGATAGGTCACTGGAAATCTTCCAATCTGAGGAGCAAAGAAGAGAGAAAGAATAGAAAGAGGAGCGAAAATCGTAAAGAGACTTACAGGACAAGTGGAAGAACATATGCATAATTAGTGTGTCAGAATGAGAAGAAAGATTGGATGACACAAAAATTATATTGAAAGAAATAGTAGCAGAAAACTTCACTAGCCTGGGGAATTAAATAGAAATCCAGATCCAGGAAGCCCAAAGAACTTGTTGAATTTTTTAAGAAATTCTACTCAACACAATAAAGGCCATAGTTAATATTATTCTCAATAATACAAGCGCACAGCTAATGTTCTTCTCAAAGGTGAAAAACTGAAGACTTTTTCCCTGAAATCAGGAATTAAACAAGGATATCCATTCTCACCACTTCTGTTTAACATAATAATGCAAATTCTAGCCAGAGGAATTTGTCAAGAGAAAGAAATGAAATACATTGAATTGGGAAAGAAAAAAGTAAAATTGCTTCTGTTTACTGATGGAGTAATTTTATTGATAATCCTGAGGATTCCAACAAAAAAGGTGTTAAAACTTATAAGCAAATTTAGTAAATTAGTAGTCACAAAACCAACATAAAGCAATTTATATCATTTCTATTTGCTATAACAAACTATTTAAAAAAGAATTAAGAAAGCAATAGCATTTATTAAAGCATCAGAAAATAAAATGAAATATTTAAAAGTTAACCAAGAATATAAAAGATCTATGTTCTGAAAACTATAGAACACTGGTAAAAGAAAATGAAGAAAACATAAATAAATGGAAAGATCATCTATGTTCATGAATAGGAAGAATTAATATTGTGAGAGTATCCATACTAGACTACGCTAAACAATCTATGGATTCAATGCAATCCATATCAAAATTCCAATGCCATTCTTCACCAAAACAGAAAAACTATTATATTATTTATATGGAATTACAAAATATGTCCAACAGCCAAAGCAATATTGGAGAAGGGATGATCTCTTTAGTAAATGGTGTTTAGAAAACTGGATATCCACATGCAGAATAATAAAGTTGAACCCTTATCTTATCCCTTATACAAAAGTCAACTCAAAATGGATTAAAGACTTAAACGTAAGGACTGAAACTATAAAACTACAAGGAGAAAATACAGGGTAAAAGCTCCATGATATTAGTTTGGATAGTGATTTCCTTAATGCGATCCAAAAAGCCTAGGCAACAAAAGCAAAAATAGACAAATGAGCTTGCATCAAACTGAAAAGCTTCTCCACAGAAAAAAAAAGTCAATGGACAACCCA
>JAPYYA010006161.1:0-10058 GCA_028533165.1 Leontopithecus rosalia
ACTGGCAACCAACAGAATGGGAAAAAAAATTTTGCAGTTTACCCATCTGACAAAGGGCTGCTATCCAGAATCTACAAAGAACTAAAACAGATTTATAAGAAAAAAACAAACCCATTCAAAAGTGGGCAAAGGATATGAACAGACACTTTACAAAAGAAGACATACATGAGGCCAAAAACATGAAAAAACACTCATCATCACTGGTCATTAGAGAAATGCAAATCAAAACTATGCTGAGATACCATCTCATGCCAGTTAGAATGGCAATCATTAAAAAATCTGGAGACGACAGATGCTGGAGAGGATGCGGAGAAATAGAAACACTCTTACACTGCTGGTAGGAGTGTAAATTAGTTCAACCATTGTGGAAGACAGTGAAGCGATCCCTCAAGGACCTAGAAATAGAAATTCCATTTGACCCAGCAAACCCATTACTGAGTATATATCCAAAGGATTATAAATCGTTCTACTATAAAGACACATGCACACGAATGTTCATTGCAGCACTGTTCACAATAGCAAAGACCTGGAACCAACCCAAATGCCCATCGATGATAGACTGGACAGGGAAAATGTGACACATTTATACCATGGAATATTATGCAGCCATCAAAAATGATGAGTTCGTGTCCTTTGTAGGGACATGGATGAATCTGGAAACCATCATTCTCAGCAAACTGACACAAGAACAGAAAATCAAACACCACATGTTCTCACTCATAGGTGGGTGTTGAACAATGAGAACACATGGACACAGGGAGGGGATCATCACACACTGGGGCCTGTTGGGGGGAAACAGGAGAGGGACGGCAGGGGGTGGGGAGTTGGTGAGAGATAGCATGGGGAGAAATGCCAGATATAGGTGATGGGGAGGAAGGCAGCAAAACACACTGCCATGTGTGTACCTATGCAACAATCTTGCATGCTCTTCACATGTACCCCAAAACCTAAAATGCAATTTAAAAAAACCCAATAGAAAAATAGACTAAAGTATTAGACAGGTTTTCAGTTTCAGCATCAGAGGAAAAAGAAAAAAGAAAAAAAACTTAATCGAACAGGCACTTCAGAAAAGATTTCTGAATGGCAGATAAACATGAAAATGTGCTAAACCTCATTGGTAATCAGCAAAATGCAAATTACAACTACAGTGAGACACTATTACTCACCTACCCAGCAGCTAAAATTAAGAAGCCTAACAAGAATTGCTGAGTGTTGATGAGGAAGAGGATCAATGGAAACTTCCAAAGACGGTGGTGGGAGTATAAGTTTGTACAACCACTTTGGAAGACTGACATCATCTAGTAAAGTTAAATATGTACATACTGTATGACTGGAAATTCCTCTCAGATATTTTTCTCAATGGCAATGTGTAACACCATGAGAATTGTACAAAGATGTTCATAATAGCCTCGCTTATAATATTAAAAAGTAAAAACTATAAACAATGTAGCTGTTCAAGAATGATAAAATAGATAAATACATTGTAATATATTCAAACAACGAAATACTATATGGCATTGAAAATGAATAAACTTTACTCACTGAAAATGAATGAACTATATGCAGCAACATGGATTAATCTCCCAAGTTGCAGAAAAGTACTTACAGTATGTTTCCATTTGAAAATGTAAAAATGCAGAATGAAACAGACAGCTCTTCTGGGCTGCAAACATATACAGTAAAACTAAAAGAAAAGTTAGACTGATAAACACAGAATTCAGAGACATGGTTACCTCTGAAGGCTAAGGGGCAGGGATGGCATTGGGAAGGACTAACAGGGGACTTCAGAGGAATAGTAATGTGTTCTACTTCTTTGCCCAGGTGGCGAGTATACGAATGTCTCTTCATACCTTACTTACATTTTACTGATATTCTTTTACACTTGATCTTAGCCAAAAGGCCAAGAAGCGATTTTACTGATATTCTTTCATACATACTCAATATTTTATTTTGAGAATTTTCTTTGATAAGCTGCAAGCATGCACAAAAGATGAAAATTGCCTATAATGACATTTTGGCCCTACCCCGGGATTAAACACTCTTCCATGATCTGGCACTTCTCCAAATTTTGTTTTCTGTGCTTGACTAACATATGTATTATATATATACACACACACACGTGCGGGATGTGTGTGCATTCACACGTGTGTCTGTATGTGTCTGTGTGTGTACTGGGTAAAATATACATTCATTTTCACACAAGCGAACAAAAGAGCATTCCCCAGATTTGGAGAAGTAATGATAAGCAAGTTCCTCTTAGGCACTTTTGGAAACATAAACCCTACCCCAGAACCCATGCTGGCTGTGCAGGGGAGAAGCGGGGTGTTGGAAGATGAGGAGATTT
The DNA here is from genome assembly GCA_028533165.1 of Leontopithecus rosalia. Taxonomy (NCBI): domain Eukaryota; kingdom Metazoa; phylum Chordata; class Mammalia; order Primates; family Cebidae; genus Leontopithecus; species Leontopithecus rosalia. The sequence goes on from JAPYYA010006161.1 coordinate 2,345, forward strand.
ACGGGGAAGTTCCTACCTGCGGCAAGATGCACTTGTTTTTTTTTAGTCTGCTTGCATTGTTGCTGTTTGTTTGTTTCATAATGTATTGAGTGGATTAAAAGAGCTCAGAATCTGGTTGGGGAGATATCCATTTGTAAACAAACATCTAAGTATTCCTAGCAAATGAATGTACCGGTTCACCAATGAATCTTAAAAGACTGCACAGGCTGGGTGCGGTGGTTCACGCCTGTAAACTCAGCACTTCAGGAGGCCAAGGTGGGCGGATCACTTGAGGCCAGGAGTTTGAGACCAGCCTGACCCACATGGTGAAACCCCATCTCTACTAAAGATACAAAAATTAGCCAGGCATGGTGGTGAGTGCTTGTAATCCCAGATACTTGGGAGGCTGAGGCATGAGAATCACTTCAACCTGGGAGGCAGAGGTTGCAGTGAGCTGAGTACTCTGGCCTGGGTGACAGAGTGAGACTCTGTCTAAAAAAATAAAAAATTTAAAAAAGCACAGGCTACAGGAGTGAAAGAGGGAGGTACCTTAGGGCTGGAGTAGAATGACCTTGGGATTACAACAGAAAATCTGGGTTTACCTCTTGGACCCATGTGACCCTAGCCACTCTGGAGGCTGAGATGGGAGCTTGATCCCGGGAGGTTGAGGCTGCAGTGAGCCACGATCGAGCCACTGCACTCCAGCCTGAGCCACCAAGCAAGACCCTGTCTCAAAAAAAAAATCATTCTTCCCCTAGGTCACCCAGGAAACCCTGCGTGACAGAGGCTCCCTTTACCACACCTGGATTGGAATGTCCCATATGTAGCTGGCTGTAAGAAATGTAACACTGCCCGACTGCTCCAGGGCCTCAGCTGGAAACCCCGCCTGTCCCTCACTTGATTGGAACCTGTAATGAGCCTGGGGTAAAGCTCCGGGGGTGGCAGGATCCGTGGTTGAGAGCCAATCTTTTGTGGCTGCGTTGAGTCCTAGTGACAACTCACTCGCTGTGCCCCTCTGGGCAAGTCATCTCAAGAAAGTCTCTACAAGCTTTCTGTTTCTCATCCATACGATAGGGACACAGAAAGCCCCTCCTCACAGGGTGGCTGTGAGGATTACATGCTTCCAAGCATTGAACAATGCCCAGCATTTAGGGAGTCTTCATACAGTACCGTTTGTCACGCTCAGGGAAGAAAACCAAATCTAACTATGAAAAGCCAGTTTCCTCGGCATAGCCTCGTTGTGAGCTTTGGTGCCACAGATGGGCTCAACTGACTGATGGCTTTTCTCCGTGAGCATTCTCTGGGTCTGAGAAAGGACAACTAGAGGGGCCTTTGGCCTAGGCCTCAGCCGACTCAGGTTTCGGCTGACATTCGCTGGTAAGTTCCTGCAGAGGAGCCAGCCAGTAAGGCTTGTCACAAAGGTCGATGATAAGCAAGGTCACCCACCCATATCGCCAAAGCTGACGTTGGCTGCAGCTCCAGCGGAGGGACCACAGGCAGCGCATGCGCTGTGCTGCTCACTTCTCCGCACTGAGGCACTGCACCCAGCCTCCCTCCCCTCCTGGCGGGGACCCCCAGACCCCCACACAGCCACCGCTTTAGGCATGATTCAGTATTCCAGCTTACTTAAGAGAGCCCAGGAGTTCATTTCAAAATGTCAAATGATCCTTGGTGACTAATGGCCCCTGCTGTGGTGACCATCTTCACAGAGGCTGTCCTTCCGCATCCCCAGGGCTCTGCACTCCGGGAACATCTATCTTGGTGTCTGTGGCAAGGAGCTGCCATGTCATCAGATCGCCCAAAAAAAACCAGGGAGCCACAGAACTGCCCAGATCCTGCTGGGGTGAGCACTGGGGAAGTCTTGGCCAGAAGGCACTCCCTGGGAATGGAGGATGGGAACACATCAGTTCAACCACCCAGAAAAAATAAGAACATTGGACAAGTGGATCTCACAGGGTGTACTCAGAAAACGACTGGATTATTTTTTCATTTCCCTCTATAGTTTGCCCACTGAAACCTGCTCTGAAGATAGCTCTGATCCATGCGTGAATTTCCAGCAGGTTCTGTACTTCTCCTGCTCATTCCCAATTTTAAAAAGTTCTCTAGCCAATGTTTAAATTTTTCATTATGGAAATTTTCACACATCACCAGAAAAAAAGACAATGACATAGTGGGTTGCCATGTAAGAAATAACAGCCATGTTGTTATATGAATTCCCACCTCCCCCCAACACATTTTTTTTCTAAAACAAAAAAAAATTTTTTTTTTTTTGAGATGGAGTCTTGCTCTGTCACCAGGCTGGAGTGCAGTGGCGCAATCTCGGCTCACTGCAACCTCTGCCTCCTGGGTTCAAGCGATTCCCCTGCCTCAGCCTACTGAGTACCTGGGACTACAGATGTGCACCACCATGCCCAGCTAATTTTTTGCATTTTACTAGAGACAGGGTTTTACCATGTTGGCCAGGATGGTCTCGATCTCCTAACCTCATGATCTGCCTACCTCAGCCACCCAATGTGCAGGGATTACAGGCATGAGCCACCATGCCTGGCCTCTGGGAGTTTTAAAGAAAACCCTCTAATTAATTTAGAAACACAAAGCGCCTTAGTTCAACAATGAGTAAATTCACCCCAGCAGAATGATCCAGGACTTTCAAACTTCATTTCTAGCTAAAGCTTACTCTCCCACCCAGGGCCAGACTGCCGCAGCCTGGGAACTTGCCTGTCAGCAGGGGGCCTGGATGGGTGTTGCCTGCGTTCCCCACCCCAAGTTTCTCTTCCTCGCCCTCACAGTTGCCTATGGCTCCTTCAGGGTCAACATCGGTGGGAGAGTGGAGAGGGGCGGTATTCCCACTGGCCCTGACCTACTGGTGGCAGTGTCAGCTACAAGTCCCAGAGCAGGCTCTTACTCTCTGCTCCATTGGTCTTGCCTACTCAGAGCTGGCTCCAGAGCTGACTGCTGGGCTGGACAACAGTACATGCAGAGCAAGCTGAGCCCCAGGTAAGGGGGAAGTCTGACTGCTGATGGTAGAAGCAGATATGCTTCTACCCCTACAGATGCCCCCCTTGCCTGCAGGGCATATGTTTGAAGCCCCCTAGTGAATACTTGAAGCCACAGATAGTATGGAACTCTACCATCTTATAGGGTAGGGTTACTACCCTACTAGCCTATAAGTTTGTTTTTTCCTATACATACATACCTATGATGGAGGTTAATTGATAAATTAGCCACAGTAAGAGATTAACAACAAAAATAACAAAATAGAACAGTTATAACAATATGCCAATATCACTACCCTTGCACTTTTAGGGGCATTATTAAGTCAAAGAAGAGGTACTAGCACAATCACTGTGACTCTCTGACGTTGATCTGATAACTGAGGCATCTCTCAGTGACTAACAGTTGGGGAGTGCCTGCATCGCGGACATGCTGGAAAAGTGATGATTCACATCCCGGGCAGGACAGAGCAGGACAGCACAGCATTTCATCATGCTCTTCACACTGCTCAGAACAGCCACAATTTAAAACTTACCAATTGTTTATCCGCAGAATTTCTATTTGGTATTTTCGGACTGAGGCTGATCTCAGGTAACTGAACATACCTGGATAAGTGGGACTACTGTCCTGTCTGATTGCTGAGCTGGACAGCAGTGTGTGCCAGGTAAGCTGAGCATGGTGTGGTCATCCTTCACCATGAAGACTTTTTTGGTTTTTTTTGGAGATGGAGTCTTGCTCTGTCACCCAGGCTGGAGTGCAGTAGTGAGATCTCAGCTCACTGCAACTCCACCTCCCAGGTTCAAGTGACTGTTGTGCCTCAGTCTCCCAAGTAGCTGGGACTACAGGCACACACCACCATGCCCGGCTAATTTCTGTATTTCTTGTAGATACAGGGTCTCAAACTCTTGACCTCAAGTGATCCACCCACCTCGGGATGACAGGCGTGAGCCACTGAACAAGGCCGATGAAGACATTTTCTCAGTGGGAAAGAAAATTGTGGCAGAGGGGAAAGTGGGGGAGAATATGTATTGTTTTGCCTACAGGAGGAGATGCAGGATTCTCTTCCTGCTCAGGCAATCTAGTGTCTCACTTGGGAATGTGGCAATTGCTGGCACTTCTTGCCTTGGAAGTGGACTTTCTGATGTGGCTTTCTGATGTGGTAGCCACTAGCCACAGGTGGCCACAGAGCACCTGAAATGTGCAGTGAGTGTAAGACACACACTGGAGTTCCAAAACTTGGGGTGAAAAATAATGCAAGATATCCCATTATGATGTTTAAATTGATCACATATTGAACTGATATGTTTACATATTACATTAAATAAAATGCATTATTAACATTAACCTTACCTATTTTTTAAATTTTTTTAATTTTTTATATTTTTTGAGACAGGGTCTCTCTCTGTTGCCCAGACTGGAGTACAGTGGCGTGATCTAACTCACCGTCACCTCTGCGTCCCAGCCTCAAGCAATCCTCCCACATCAGCCTCCTGAGTAGCTGGAACTACAGGTACCCACTACCACACCCAGCTCATTTTTAATTTTTTAATGTGACTTCTAGAAGATTTAAAATTACCTCTGCAGTGCACTCAGAGACTCAGCTAAAACCGTGAGTGAAGTTGTTACCTTTTGATACCATGTTAGAAAAACTCCTTCCCCACCCCCCAAAATTGGTCTTAGAGCCAGTGAAGGTTTGAGCTGGATGAGTGTCTAGTTGGATCTCAGGACTAGAGAGGAATGACCTGCCCAGCTTGCAGCCAACCATGTGTCACTGCAGAGTGCTTCATTCAGCTATGTCAAGCTGTTGCCAAGAAACAGTGGAAAAGGTGGGTGACAAACTTGCACATTTATATTTCAAAATGAAATCTTTCAGTGTCTCCCACAGAATGACAGCTGCGGGGTGGGAGGGCTGGTCTACAGACTTTCCCCACAGCCTTCGGAAACAGCAGGCCAACTGCCAGCCATTGGCACGTGGCTGCAAAGAGGTCTGGGTCTGAGGTCAGTGAACTGGCAGCCTGAGACTGAAATCTGGCCCTCAGACCTGTTTTGATTGGCCCAAAGTGTTTGACACTTTTTTTGAATCATTTGCCAGCATTTAAACATTGAGAAAGTTAAAAAAAAAAAAAAAAAAAAAACGATTTCTAACTTCTCTTGAAAAATTTGCCCTGGCGGTGCAAGGCTTGCTTTCCTGCCTGTCCGTGGCCTGCTGCTGCCCCTTGGAAGTGGCATTGCTCCCTCCATCCCCACAGCCCCACTCTGCCCATCCTCTGCCCACACAGAGGCCTGAAGCAGTTGGCAGCTACAGTCAACTGGGTCTCTAGTTTCCCTTAGAGCAGAGTTGAGAAGGAAAGTGGTGTTTTTTTATACCTGTTTCTACCAAAAGCCTAGGAAATCTAAACTAAGCCGAAAGAGTTTCATGTTTCAAGAAAAGAAATCTAGAGGCTTGGCATGGTTGCTCACGCCTGTAATCCCAGCACTTTGGGAGGCCAAGGCAAGCGGATCAACTGAGGTCAGAAGTTAGAGACTAGCTTGGCCAACATGGAGAAATACCATCTCTACTAAAAACAGAAACAATTTGCCGTGTGTGGTGGTGGACACCTGTAATCCCAGCTACTGGGGAAGCTGAGACAGAATCACCTGAACCTGGGAGGCAGAGGTTGCAGTGGGCCACGATCATGCCAGTGCACTCCAGCCTAGGCAACAGAGTGAGACCGTGCCTCAGAAAAAAAAAAAGAAAGAACGAAATCTATTACTTGTTTTTACTCAGCTGCTTCCCCTATTTGCTTATTCGAGGCACCTGAGTTTGCTATGCTGATCTGACTTTTTTATTGCATCCCATAACGAAAGAGAAGGTGGTCCTTGTACCAGTCTCCCATGGGGAAACTGAGGCAGTGAGAAGTTGCCATCCACCAAATACAAGGACCTGGCTGGAGTGTGGTACCCAGGGCGAGGGCGTCCTGAGATCTGGGGCTTCTTCCCAGCTTTCTAACATCGCAGGGCCAAGTCACCAGGCTTTGCCCCGCCTTGGGGGTGGAATCCAGTTCAGTCAGCCACCCCATGGCTGTTCTCAGGAGCCACATCTAGGCCCAGAAGAGAAAGAGACACAGTTTAAGCTAAACCAACGACAGAAAACATTCGAGAGAGAGCAGTGGCCTCTGGCAAATGTTCACCTGCTCCTTTTTTGCTGCTGATGCATCTTCTGTCCCTGATGGCCTCCTACCTTTTGCATCCTGGAGCACAGTCCTGTCTCCCATGGTGTCTGGGGCCAGCCACACCCAGATGCTTCCAGCTTTCAGAACAGGCAAGGCAGGGTGCCAAACAAGGGTGGGACCCGGACTGGAACTGGGCAGCCCCCACAGCCAGGGGTGCCTCTCAGCTTCCCGTTGCAGGCCTTGGAAGCTCTTAATTGTCCCAAGAGACTTAGGGATTTTATCTTATTTGCAAATGGGCAGGCAGGACAGGGCAGGCTGGACAGGGCAGTCTACCTCTGCAGGGGAGGGAACTGGGTTTTAGTTATAACTAAAGTTGCCTGTATTGTTAAAAATTAGCCCACTTTAAGAATTGTTACAAGAGTGTGGGAAGGGTAAGGGGGAGGGGAGGGTGGAGAGAGGTTGGTTAATGAATACAAAGTTGCAGTGAGATAAGAACAAGTTCTAATGTTCTATAGTACTGCGGAATGACTAGAATTAACAATCATTTATGTATTTATGTTTTCAGTACTGCGGAATGACTAGAATTAACAATCATTTATGTATTTATGTTTTCAATTTATGTTTTCAATTATGTTTTCAAATAGAAGAGAGGATTTTGAATGTTTCCAACACAAAGAAATAATGGGTGTTTGAGGTGTTTATTACATATTGTAGACATGTATGGAAGTATCACTCAGTACCCCATAAACATGCAATTAGTACACATCAACTAAAAATTTTAAAGCAACAAGAATAAAATAGTCTATTTTATTGGGAGTTAACGGGACAGTTAAGTGACAAGAGCAGAGCAGGAGATGCCCCTAGCTGCTAACAGAAATCCATTCAGATCTGTTCCCAAAACTGTTTCACCAACATGGAACAGATACTTGCCTACTAGCCTGGACTGCAGAGCAATGCCTGGGAAGTGGCCAGGGAGGTAAGTCCTTCCTTTTACTAGGAAGTGAGTGGGGAGACAGACTTAGGGTGAGGGAGCTGGCCTGGACCAGGTGAGCCACTGCCCACAGGATCCTCATTTGCCTGCTTGTTTGGAAATCACAGCATTCACACCTCCATTTGCTTATTTGTTTGGGACTTTTGCCTTTGTTTGTTTTTTTAAAGTATCATGTACCGATACAGAAAGAAAAAGTAATTTAAAAAAGGTAAGCGGGGGGCAAAAACTGCATTTAGAATGCTGCTTTTATGTTCAAATGAGGGGAAATAATATTGTTCAGGCGCCAGGTGCAGTGGCTCATATCTGGAATCCCAGCACTTCAGGTGGCTGAGCCAAGAGGACTGCTTGAGCCCAGGAGTTTGAGATCAGCCTGGGAAACTTAGTGAGATCCCCTGTATCTACTTAAAAAAAAAAACTTAGCCAAGTGTAGTTGCATGTGCCTATAGTCCCTGCTACTCCAGAGGCTGAGGCTGGACGATCCCTTGAGCCTGGGAGGTTGAGGCTGCATGGAGCCGTGGTAGCACCACTGTACTCCAGATTGGGCAACAAAGGGAGATCCTCTCCCCTATATATATATACATATATATATATACACACA
>JAPYYA010006162.1:0-10058 GCA_028533165.1 Leontopithecus rosalia
CCTGGGGAGAAATGCCAAATGTGGGAGAAGGGGAAGAAGGCAGCAAAACACACTGCCACGTGTGTACCTATGCAACTATAGTGCATGTTCTGCACATGTACCCCAAAACCTAAAATGCAATAAAAAAATAAATAAATAAAAATAAAAAATTTGCTTTTGTATAGAATAAGTTTTGATGAAAAAGAAATAGTAGTTTAGAAATGCAGTCACCGAAATATAGCACATATTTTGAAGAGATGCCTTATTATTTTGGACAATTGAAAATTTATGTCACAACTGTACATTTCTTCTGCCACAGGTCCGAGTTCTGTTTTCAAAAGGCCCGTTCATTGCCATTTTTGCAAGTGATCCACATATTATCATCAAGGCAATTAACCAGAACCTCAATAGTGTGCTTCGGGATTCGAATATAAATGGCCATGACTACATGCGCAACATCGTGCATTTGCCTGTCTTCCTTAATAGTCGTGGTCTAAGCAATGCAAGAAAATTTCTTGTAACTTCAACAACAAATGGGGATGTTCCATGCTCAGATACTACAGGTAAAGCTCAGCCTCCTAAAGTACTTTGAGTTTGAAATAGTTTTGTGATTTCTTTATGGTGACTCTCCTTTTAACCTTGAAAAATGTTACTATTTCACAAACTGAATTTCAGTGTAAGTGATGCTCTCTTGATAAATTATTTAAGGGTTACAGGAAGATGCTGACAGAAGAGTTTCACAGAACAGCCTTGGGGAGATGACAAAACTTGGTAGCAAGACAGCCCTCAATAGGCGGGTAAGATGCCATTGGTTTTGAGCTATATGTTTGTATTGCTGTTTATTTGAATACAGATAAAATTAAGATGATGCCGTGTAAATAATCTTTTGTAAATATTGCATTAAGCTCTTCAAATAAACATGGTAATTGCATTTCCTTTCAGCTTCACATGTTTCAGAGAATGTTTGCACCTGCACCTAGAACCCTAACAACTGTACTTCATGTAGGGGTCCCAACCTGTTCTCAAGCCCAGGTGCTTCTCCTGATCCCTGAGATCTTAAAGCTTGCCAAATGATTTCATCCAGCGTTGAGAACCACTGTATTCATTCCTGAATTGGTTGAGCTATGCCTGTTGCCATAGCAGTAGGAGAGAAAGGTTTGTAGTGTGAGGAAACTCCTGGCTTTGTCTTCCTGCTGGCTGGCCTTCCCCATGCTTGTGGGATGTGCATCCTTTTTTCTGTATCCCATGGGGATTTGTGTTATTGCCAGCCACTCGGGGTTTCTCCTTCAACGCGTTGGTTGTTCCTGACCTCCGCATCTTGTTTGTAAGGAACGGGGGTATGTTCTGTGTATGTGTCTATATGCATACGACAGGAAGATAGTCACTTGCAGGGCAGTTGTGACAGTGTCACTCATGCTAAGTTGGGCTAGTATTGGCATTATGTTTTTTTCCGGTTTGCTACCATTAAGTTGGATGTTTTACTTTTTTTAAAGAAGTCTTCAGTAACGTTTTGGTGTTTATGCCTCTACCCTGTATAGATATGGATGCAAAGTTCATAGGATGAATGACAGTTGACAGCATTAAATCCAGAGGAGCATATAACTGATCATTCTGAATTCTTGCCTGGCAGTCGGCAAGGACCCTTGGGTGCCCCATGGTTGCATCCATCCTTCCTGCGCGTCAGAACCTTAGACGAGGGTACACCTTGGTTGTGCTTGTTCCTCCTCTTATGAGATGGAATTCCTTTGGCCCACCCACGCTGTAGAATGTCTTTTGTTCCTATGGAGATGTGGGGATAAAGAGGCTGTCCGTTTGACATAGTTTTCACATTCTTTGAAATAACCTAAACATCAGGCCAGGTACAGTGCTCATCCCTCGAATCCTAGCACTTTGGGAGGCTGAAGTTGGAGGATCGCTTGAGATCAGGAGTTCGAGACCAGTCTGGGCAACATAGTGACACCCTCTACATAAAATAGAAATAAAAAAATTAGCTGGGTGTGGATACCTGTAGTCCAAGCTACTCAGAAGGCCAAGGTGGGAGGATTACCCCAGTCCAGAACATCTAGGCTGCAATGAGCTATGATTGCCCTACTATACTCCAGCCTGGGTGACAGAGAGAGACCCTGTCTAATAATAATAATCTAAAAACCAAAATGCTGAATCCTTACAATCAGACAAGGGCTTATTTACTTTAATTATTTAAGGGTTCCTATAAATAATTAGACTTCATGGAGTTTGAATATCATTCTCTTCACACAATTCTGCTTACTTATAATCTTAAAGGCATTGAACTTCCTCTAACGGTACAACTCTAACTTAAACTGTATCTGAAGCTACACTATAGCAGTTGATGTGGTTGCTATGAATATTACTTTACAATTGCTTTGTAAAGATTCTGCTTCATGGATAATAATTTATTACTGTATAATATTCCTCTTTGACTAAAACTTTGTATTTTTTGTTATTATAAATGTTTATTAACATCTCAAAAACCCCTAAGTTCCTGGACTGGAAGTGTGGGTTTCTTCTCATTGCCGATGTGCTATTTCAGGACACTTACCGAAGAAGGCAGATGCAGAGGACCATCACGCGCCAGATGTCCTTTGATCTTACAAAACTGTTGGTTACCGAGGACTGGTTCAGTGACATCAGCCCTCAGACCATGAGAAGATTACTTAATATTGTTTCTGTGACAGGTGACTTTTGTCTCTTATTGTCTCTGATAGATGAGAAGCTTTAACATTAACAAAACAGTTTAATTTCAGAAACCAAAGGTATAAGTTGTGTCTATATGTTTACATTGCTGAATACTGCCTTTATTTGTATTAAGTCAGTTTTAGTTTCGACAATGAAAAGTCAAAACTGATGTTGTCAGCCATGAGCTGTATACCATTATTTTAAAACTTTAAGATTTAAAAAATCTTATTCTTCAAGTTTAATTTTTCTTTTGCTATAAAGATAATTTTATTCTAATTTTTTAATGGAGTATAAATTAACTTTTAATTTAAAATGTTGAAATTCAGATGTTACATGCTATTTTTGTTTTAATTTTCATATGATATTTTGAATAAAAAATATTGACAATAAAATTGAGGATTATTGCTTTGTGCCTGAAGTTCTTGCATGGAATTCTGCTCCCTGCCTTATGAATTCCTGCTTGCTTAGAGCTTCAGGGCAACCACACAGATACTTGTAATTTAGTTTGTAAAATATATGTGTCTTTGCAGGATTGATTGGTACTTTGTAATATTTGCTAATGTTAGCTCTGTTATAATAGTTATACTAAAATTGTGCTTTAGGTTGTTGGGGTTCATGCTGTGAACTGTATTCCAAGTGAAGTTGTATCTAATATATTTACTGTATGTTTTGTACTTAAATTCCTTTAAGTGAGTTCTCAAGCCTTGCTGTATTTATGTTCAACAATGGGAATGTTTTAGTATGTTATCTACATGTATGTATTCATTTAACAAATGTGTAGCAAGTGTCTACATTACGCCAGGTAACATTTCTGGGCATTGTGGAGGTAAGCAGTGAACAAGATATGGAGAAGACCAAATGATATAATGTCACAGAATGATGTGTGCCATAAAAACAAGACTGTGAACAGGAGATGGCCCTCCCTCTCACTCAAAAATTACTCCCATCAACACACAGATTGTTTCTTCTTTCCTAGGAGAAACTTCTTTTGACTGTACCTCTGCCTCCAGCTAGTACCCCATTTCTCAGCAAAGCTCCTTGAAAGACTTGTCTGTCCCTGTGTCTCATACTCATCTCCCTCTGTTTTCTCTAACCGATTCCAAAATCTCTTGTTCTCTGTTCAGTAAACTTCAGTAAAATTGCATTTTCAAGGTCACCAATGGCTTCCGTGTTATAAAATTCAGTGGCCAGGCCAGTGCTCTTCATATTTGACCCCATTAGTGGTGTTTGACATTGTGTTGATCACGCTTCCTCCTTGAAAAAATTTTCTTCCTTTGGCTTCCGGAATGCCACACCGACTGGATTTCCTCTTTCTGCACTTGTAGGTAGTCTTCATATCCCTTTACCATTTAGCATTGGAATGTACATTTCTTGGAGCTCTCCTTTTCTATCTAGACCTGCTCCCTTGGCGATTGCATTTACTCTGAAAGGCTTAAATACCATCAATATGCCAGTGACTGTCAAATATGTATCTTCAGCCCTGTAGCTCTTCAGTTGCTTGTTTGACATTTAATGGTGTCAATATGTATCTGACACATAATGTGTCCACAACTGAACTTTTGATTCTCTGACTCAAAACTTCATCCATCCATGTCTTTCCTATGTATTAATCCAACTCTTTTCCTGTTCCTTAAATAAGAAAATCTTGATCTTTTTCTTTTATATATCACCACCAATCTTCTAGTAAATTCTGTAGCACTGTCTTCAGTCTATTTCCAGAATATGAGCACTGTTCACCATCTCTAGCTACTACCCTCATCAGATATATCACGGTGTCCCACCTTTATTAATTATGGAAATAGTCTAATTGGTCTCTACTCCTGTCTTTTTCTCTCTAAAGCCTATTCTCCATACGGCAGCCACAGTGATTCTTTTAAAATAGAAGCCAGTCATGTTATTTATCTGCTCAAAATTCTGTAATGTGTCCTCATTTTACTGAAAATAAAAATCTAAGCCCTTAGAGTTTCCTACAAAGCCCTTTGTGATCTGCCTTTCTGCACCTCCTCCTCCTCCTGACCTCGTCTCCCACCATGCTCCCCTCCATCCCTTGTGGGCTTCTTTGCTGTTCCTTGAAAATGTCAGACATGCTCCCATCAAAAGGCTCCTGCAATTGCTGTTTCTTCTGCCTGTACAGATTGTTCTTTGGATATATGCATAATGGGGTTTCTCACTTCCTTTTAAGTCTTTGCGTAAATGTCAGCTTTTCTACAAGCTCTTCCCTTTCCATCTCATATAAAGTGACATCTTTGGTACGCCTTGCATTACCCCTTCCCTACTTCGTTTTACTCAACGGAAAAAAATCACCTCTCATTCACTACATCATTTACTTTTTGGTTTGTTTGTTTCTTTGGTTTTTGTCTGTCTCCCCTCAGTAGAATTTAAAATCCATCTGGCAAAGATTTTCTATCTATCTTTCTTATTTCTATTTTCTCAGAATCCAGAACAATGTCTGGGACACTGTTGTTGAATGACTAAGAGAACTGAATGAAATGGGAACTGAGTTTTATATCTGTCTTGAGAAAAGCATCTTAACAGGAGGAAGAGCAAGTGTGAAGGCTCTGGGGTGGAATTCTAGGAACAGCTAGAGGCCAGTGTGGTTGCCCGTTGGGGATTAAAGAGAGTAGTGGGAAGTGATGTCAGTGAACTAACCACTGGCCGGCGCCGTGGCTCTCGCCTGTTATCCCAACACACTGGGAGGCTGAGGTGAGTGGATCACCTGAGGTCAGGAGTTTGAGACCAGCCTGGCCAGCACGATGAAACCCTGTCTCTACTGAAAATACAAAAATTAACTGGGCATGATGGTACACACCTGCAATCCCAGCTACTCGAGAGTCTTAGGCCGGAGAATTGATTGAACACAGGAGGCAGAATTTGCAGTGAGCCAGGATTGCACCACTGCACTCCAGCCTGAGCAACAGAGTGAGACTCCATCTCAAAAAACAAAATAAAAAAAACAACTAGCCCCTGGGTAGTTCACTTTGATCCTTATAGGCCCCACATTTTGGATTATATTTAGACATTTCCAGACACTCTAAAGAGGACCAAGCTAACATCATTTAATAGTTGATACTGAGATATACATTTTAAAAATAATGATGTTTACACATTTCAGAATAAAAACAAAATATTGTCCTAAAGCCACATTTCAAATGTAAGAATTTCTCTAATATTAGTCTTTGACCATATAGTAGACTTTCTATTTGTTAAATCAGAGATATTTGTCTTTTATGTCTCATCAAATGTAGCTCAGCCCATGAAACATTTCTAAGTAAAATTTCCATTTTTAAAAGCCCCTAACAGGGCCTGGCGTGGTGGCTCAAGCCTGTAATCCCAGCACTTTGGGAGGCCGAGGCGGGTGGATCATGAGGTCAAGAGATCGAGACCATCCTGGTCAACATGGTGAAACCCCGTCTCTACTAAAGACACAAAAAATTAGCTGGGCATGGTGGCGCGTGCCTGTAATCCCAGCTACTCAGCAGGCTGAGGCAGGAGAATTGCCTGAACCCGGGAGGCAGAGGTTGCGGTGAGCCAAGATTGCGCCATTGCACTCCAGCCTGGGTAACAAGAGTGAAATTCCATCTCAAAAAAAAAAAGCCCCTAACACTGTTAGTTTCATTGCTTAAAAGTGCTCTGTTGAAAAATAACTTACAGATTTAAATCTGTGTATTTTAGTGAAATTTTGATTTCATTTTTTGGTGACGTTTTCCATTTAACTGGGTAACATTAGTTAGAAGTGTATAGGGAAATGTATCTTATTGGAAAGGATAGAATTTGAAGGCAAAAGACTTGGGTTTGAGTCCTGGGCATGTTATTTAGCCTCTTGAATCCCCCAGTTCCCGTGTATGCAAAAGTGTATGCTACCCGCTGAACAGCACGCAGATGGTTGTTGCTGTAGGAAAGTCAAGCAATACAGAGATTAATGTCAGGAAAGAATTTGAGATTTTAGTAGATAAAGATTGATAAGCGTTTAGTTGAGTGGCTTCCTAATTAAAAATTGTGCTTTATTTTATCAAATATACTTTATTTCGAATTTGTTTTATTGGACTGTTTTGGAAGATAAAACTAAAAAATTATCTTAGACATATTCATTGTTCAGAATTTTCTGACATTGCTTTATTTTTTTAGCTAATTATAGGCTCGATGTGTTCTAAAGATAGAATATTTGTTTTTATTCACTCATACTTTTTGTTTTTAAAGACGGAGTCTTGCTCTGTCCCCCAGGCTGGAGTGCAGTGGTGTGATCTTTGCTCACTGCAACATCCACCTCCCAGGTTCAAGTGATTGTTTTGCCTCAGCCTCCTGAGTAGCTGGGACTACAGGCACCTGCCACCACACCTGGCTAATTTTTGTATTTCAGTAGAGGTGAGGTTTCACCATGTTGACCAGACTGGTCTTGAAGTCCTGACTTCAAATCATCCACCCACCTTGGCCTCCCAGAGTGCTGGGATTACAGTTGTAAGCCACCGCACCTGGCCTATGTACTCATACTTCGAAAATAGTTTTCCAGTTCTCTCTGTCTACCAGTTCCTTCATGACTGCATGCATGTGTTGTGCACTTGCTGTACCTTTTGTCCACGTGTCCTCACTCTGCTTCCCTTATCCTCGTGCCTTCCCACCAGACTAACTTGGGTTCATCCTTCATAGCTTAGTTCTAGTGATTGGTTACATTCTTTTTTGTCTTTTTCTCTTTAGTGGTTATATTCTTAAGGAAACCTTCCCTTAACTGCAGCTTCTGGATTTGGTGTTCATTTTCTCTTTTCACACAGCAACGTGTGTATCTCCAACATAGCCGTATCGCCATCATATGCTCAGATCCTACCTTCCAGGGAAAAGGAATCCAGTCATGGAAACATAATTTCTGTTTCTGAGGGAGTGAGGGCCTGGTGATGTAGGAAGAATTGGATTGGGGCTTATATAACTATATTAGTAGTAGGGAAAGGAATAATTCACATTGGACCTAAATTGGTATCTTAGTCTACATACAAACAAAATCGATAATGATGAATTGACAGTATCTGAAAATTAAAAAAACAACAGTATCGGCAGCTTAGAATTTCTACCAAATCACGATGAAGCATGATACAACGAAACAGGGCATCTGTTCTGAAAGTTTGAGGATTGCGACTGTCTACGTGTACACATGCCTAGTGGTAGAACAGTGACTCAGTCCTCAGAAAATCCCAGCAATAGGCAGGGTTGTTTTACAATATATAAATAATAAATATGAGAAGCATTACAACTCAGTTGGTAGGTTACTTACATAGATGACTCTTAGTATGTGAAAATGAAAGTGTACGGGATTGCCCATTCATCCATAATGAAACAAGAATGGACTGGCATATTTGGATCTGGTTATAGTCCATCAGTAGGATCTCAGCAGATAGCCCTTTAGAGGGTTGGGTCCGTTGTGGGTGAGCGGATATTCTGTTGAGTGATTGTGGTGGCGTTGAGCTGTGTGATGCAGTTCCGAAAGATGCCTGCCTGCATGTATGTGGTTAAAGAAGTGTATTTCACCTGTGGCAAATCAAACAACCAAACATTACCTTAGAATTAAAATTGTGTTTAAGCCCCAAAAGCTTTACTTAGTGCAGCTCTTTGGATTTTAGAAGCCATGGCAGTACCAATATATGAATTTGTAGTATAAATTAAATGGTAAATTTTAGAAATTAAAAAAATTTTTGAATATACTGTTTTACCTAACATATAATTACACATCTACTAATTTTAACATGTTTTTGTATTCTTTAAAAGGGCGATTACTGAGAGCCAATCAGATTAGTTTCAACTGGGACAGGCTTGCTAGCTGGATCAACCTTACGGAGCAGTGGCCATACCGGACTTCATGGCTCATATTATATTTGGAAGAGACTGAAGGTATTCCAGATCCAATGACATTGAAAACCATCTATGAAAGGTACCTTTTTTGACCTGTTTATATTTTGCTTTATTTTAGGTTGAGTTAAAAAAAAGACAAAAACTCATATAAAGCAGACAATACAAAATAATATGTATAAAATGTATTCTTCTGGATTTAACTAATCATTCTTATTAATTCCATTAAACTTTTGGAGTTGTATTAGCGCTGGTATATATCCCATCATGTAAAATATATGACTTTATTTGGACATACTTTTTCTTTTTCAGGTATGTAAAGTTTATTTTAAAACATTTTAAATTGATTTTTAAATTTTTTAGAAACAGGATCTCTCTCTCTCTGTCACTTAGGTCGGAGCACAGTGGCACAATCACAGCTCACTGTAGCCTCAGACTCCTGGGCTCAAGTCATCCTCCCACCTCAGCCTTCCAAGCAGCTGGAACTGCAGGTGTGCACCAAGACTCCTGGCTCTTTTTAAAATTTTTTGTAGAGACAAGGACTTGCAGAGTTGCCCAGACTGGTCTTAAACTTGTGGGCTCAAGCAGTTCTCTTGTCTTGGCCTCTCAAAGTGCTGGGATTACAGGCGTGAACCACTGTGCCCAGCCTTACTATATGGTTTATATATTAAAACTTCTAAGATTTCAGATAACTTTTATTTCCTTAGAGTATTGTCATTTTATTCCTTTGTATTTTATCTCCTTAGAGTATTTCCTTAGAATAGTTTATTTCCTTAGAGTATATCGTTTTCCTATTTTTTTGGTTCCTGTTTTTCATATACGCATTTAATGTTTTCTGAGTAAACAACTCGTTTTAGAATTAGCATTATAGAGCTGTTGTATTAGTCTACAGATGTGAGCTCTTCTGGGTTTTGCTGTTTAATTTATGTGACATTAGTTAGTGGTTTAAACCCTGTGTGCTGTATCAGGTAGGTGTTCTAGTAGATGCAGTGATATGTGATTACCGTGGTCTATTAGGAAGTGGTGCAGTGATATGTAATTACCGTGGTCTATTAGGAAGTGGTGCAGTGATATGTAATTACCGTGGTCTCTTAAGAAGTGTGCAGTGATATGTAATTACCGTGGTCTATTAGGAAGTGGTGCAGTGATATGTGATTACCGTGGTCTATTAGGAAGTGGTGCAGTGATATGTGATTACCGTGGTCTATTAGGAAGTGGTACAGTGATAGGTGATTACTGTGGTCTATTAGGAAGTGGTACAGTGATATGTGATTACCGTGGTGGTCTATTAGGAAGTGGTGCAGTGATATGTAATTACCGTGTTCTATTAGGAAGTGGTGCAGTGATATGTAATTACCGTGGTCTATTAGGAAGTGGTGCAGTGATGTGTGATTACCGTGGTCTATTAGGAAGTGGTGCAGTGATGTGTAATTACTGTGGTCTATTAGGAAGTGGTGCAGTGATGTGTAATTAACGTGGTCTATTAGGAAGTGGTGCAGTGATATGTGATTACCGTGGTCTATTAGGAAGTGGTGCAGTGATATGTGATT